>CM076573.1:343232144-343400808 GCA_034641835.2 Pinus albicaulis | reverse complement strand
AGCAGGGCCCGGAAATAAGTCTGAATCAATGTCCAAGTATCACATATAGAAAGCTGATCAAAGATGGTGCAACTGGATGTTTGATCAAATAAGTAACTGAATCTCCAAGTACCGGATCATAAGTGGTGGATCAAATGGTACAATCACGCAACTCGGGGACCAACATATAAGATGCTGCTGTGCTGAACTGCAACATATAAGGGTGGACGGCAACACTGGCAGAAACTGAAAGGACTGTCAACAGTGAACCGAGAAATGCCGATACAACCCGAGGTCTTCACCGATCACAACGGCACAATTCTACACAATGGGAATAAATGAGCTGAAGTCGACCATGTGAGAAATCATTGGATTACCGGGCAATGATGTTTCCCGTTAACCAACGCGAGACAACCCACCGATAATGATAATGAGTTTCAAGGTGCCCCAGTACAATCTGACAAGTGTGAATGAATGAGTTGAAGTCGAACACTTGAAAGAATCTACCAATCAGGAGGCAATGATGAATCCCCACTGTCGATAGCGAAGAGTCTGCCACTGATGACTGCGAACCCTAAGGTACTGACAAAAAGACTCTAGACCTTATTCCCATAGCAATGAGTCGGATTCGATGGGAAAAGATCTGCTGGAAGGAAGGCATTAAGGCATCCCACATCAGTCCAGCGCGAGTGTAACCCGCAGGCCAAGATTTGGAAGGAATCGGACGAAGGAGAGTGATGGAACCAAAACCGAAGTACGTTTCCGACGTGCACAAGATGAAGCTAGCGCACGGAAGAAACCCTCTGAACCAACCAATAATGAAAGCCGACACAGAGGCGAGAAATCCACCGATAGGGTCAAATGGAAATCAAGGTACTGCACGAATCCCAAGTGTGATAATGTGTGCTGACGTCGAACACAGGGGAAACCACTCAGTCAAAGACCCATGATGATGATCAAATGCCGAGCACGAGGTCACCTATCAATGATGGAAATAGGCCCAAGGTGCGGCTCTAGGTTTGCTCTCAGAGCAATGTGTCGTAGTCGATAAGAGACAAACCCGCCGGCAAGAAGTCAATGGGGACCTTCTCAAACCAGCACGAGCAGAAGATCAAAACATCCGATGTGATAGAACATGATACTGACAAGACCGGGAAGGCCGACTGAATAATGAGTCAAGAGACACCGCAGAATGGCCGACTCAGGCTAGACTTCCCTTGAAAAAAAGCACGACTCGTGATGACCATGGCAGTAAAAAGTGACACTGTATAAGTCTGTCATGCAGGAGGCAGAACAAACTCTCCATATGATTGGAAGAGATAACCAACCGGGGGAGAACTGACAAGTGAAACATGGTAAAGGCTGAACCTAGGTCAAAACTAGAACCATCCCAAAATGAAGGAAATATATATAAGTATATGTGCTTTGTTCAAGGGCGACAAACTGACTCTGTACTGCCATCAAAATAACGAAGATACATCCCGTTCCCGCTCTTTTTGCTATATTTGATTTTTTTGTCTTTTTCATAATAAGCCTGAAAAAGAATAAAAGAATTCTATGGTACAATGGATAGAATGAGTATCAAGAAAGCAGATGCACTAGTTCCGGGGTTTGGAACAATCCTATGCTTAATGCAAGGTGGCGAAAACTGGTCAGTGATACTCAGAGGAACGTTCCATCCATGGGTACAAAGGTGTCAAGTCGTGATAGCTAAGTGCATGCAATGGTTAACTTGTACAGAAAGTCAAGGTCAAAAGTTGGCTTAAACATTGATTCCAAATGAAGCCGGCTAAAGGCCAGGATAAATAAGTAGCCAATATGCAATGCAGTAATACAACTTAACGACACCAGGGAGCCTCTAGGGTATAAGCCAGAAAAATGATAAGTGATGAAGGAGAAGAATGAAGCTTCAACACAAAAGACATGGCGGGACCAAAGAGGACTCCCGAGCCTACATAAAAAGCAGCATGGGCAACAAGTGATAGCGAGGAACTAACTAGGAAGCCCATGTAAAGGAAGGCTCTACCATCACGTCATGATTAAAAATCGGCGAGTGAAATGGGTGTAATGCTCATGACCTGATGGGATCGACCCTAAGGCAAGTGATCAGTATGGAGGCTAGAATGCAAAATGCAACGGAAAGTGATTCCCTAACCTATATGCCAGTGAAGATCATATACCTGCCGTGAAGAGTCTGAAATCATGGATCAAAAACCGGGAAAAGTCTCAAAATTGTCAAAATGTACCTGAAAACATACCAAACTGGGCACTTCCAAGCAATCGAGTTATACAGCATAAGATAGATCGAAAAAATAAGCATAAGGAAATTTTGCAAAAAATTTCAATTTTTTAGCCATAAATACACAAATTACCTCTCAATTGGTTCATTATTGCATAGCTGATTTGGAAAAAGAGCTCTGGAGCTAAAAACTTGTTTCGTCAAATCAGGAACAACCGACCGTCGGAATTCAGTGAAACTTCAGGTAGGCTCCTTATTCATCCTGTTGATTCATTTTGTCCGTTTGAAATTTAAAATTAAGTGAATTTTTACCTTGAAACCCTTATTAAAAAATGCGTACCTGCGCATACGCGGGTTCAAAGAAGGAAAGTCGCGTGTACACGCGACTGTGCACAGCGAAACTAGCGTATGCGCAGGTCCGAATTTCAAAAAGTGTTTCTAATGCAAATTTTGATGAAATTTCTCAGGATGACTATTTCATGGAGGGAACGTGAGCATAGCGCGATAGACCAAGAGGTCATGCAGGATCGCGCAGCACAAAATGTCCTCCGAAACTGTGGATTGTTCAAATTCTTTAAAATGCCCAATATGAAAAGTAATGTGCGATTGCTTGAAATGCTCGTAAATTACTGGGAACCAGATCAGGATTGTTTCATCATTGACCAGATGCCACTACGCATAGAAGTGGAGGATATATACTTCATCACTGGACTCTTCAGGAGGGGAGACCCAGTGGACTTGCACGGAAAGCCCCTGGGAGGGTTGACCGTGGAAGACTATGTCCAAATCTATTGCATAGAAAATTCCAAGAAGGTTGGCACACAGATCGCAATCAGAGATATCAGGGACTTGCACATAAAGATCCTCCTGTTCACCATCGGCAGAGTGGCAGGATCTGCCTCACTGCATCAGGCGTCCAGGACGCACATGAGCATAGCTGTAGAGTGCTTAATTCATGTATATGATTGGTGCACTGCCCTGCTACAGAACATGAAACAACAACTGACCTCCATTCGCCAGGCAAAGACAAAACACTTTGGCTATGGAACCATTTTGACAACATTCTTCTTCGAGAGAGTTCCAGCTTTGAGACCCAGAGTCATCTCGACTATCAGCAGCCCGCGGGACCCAAGAATTGCCCGTTGGGCAGACATGATGAAGAGACTGGGGGGCAGCGAAGTACCCCGAACCACATGGGACGATGAGTTCTTCCTATGGTGGGGAGAACAGATCATCGCAGTGGACGACTATCCCTATGCTGGGATGGATTTCCGAGGAGATCCAGATCTAGTACTTCCACCCGGCGCAACATGGGGAGCAGTCGGTAAGTTTTTGCAAATTTTTTTGACTTATATGATTTTTTTTGGATTTTTCAATTATGTATGAAAAATGAAAAACAAACATGTTTTTGGATTGGATTCATAATGACTGACAATTAAAAATGATCATGTTTCAGATGTTGGACCAGTTCGTCCTGAGGGCCTAGCACGTCACAAGCGCCGCAGAGGTGAGGCGGAGACAACGGATTCTGACAGGACACTCCAGGCCGTGCAGAGAAACTTGGAGGGACTGACCCGCCAAATCCCTCTGGCTGCCGTGGAGGACTTGCCAGAAGCCGTCCAGAGACGGGTTGTAGGAGTACCCCGGGACTGGGTTAGATTATTCCGCCGTGTGGCCACTGCAGTGATGTTCTATAGGAACACAACTTCTGGGCAGGGTCCTCAGGAGTAGACAGATTTTATATATTAGATGACTGTATATTCTTTTTTGAGACTGAACATGATGGGGCATAAGCCCAAGTTTTGTACGACATTTATGGATCCAAATTTTGTAAAGTTTTTTGACATACCGATGATATATATACAACGATATTTGATGTGATGTGATAAATGTATCAAATGTATGATGTTTTTGATGATTAGAAATTATTGTATTGAATGATTAATATGCCAATCTAAAGCTTGATTAGCCAATGAGTCAGCAAACCAATTGTCAGCTCGAGGAATATGAATGAATGTTAAAAATTGAAATGACCTTTGTAACAAACGTACCCTCAAGAACAATTGTAATAAAAATGGATCTCGTACCCGATAAGTGTTGTTCAACTGCGACACCACCAGCTGGGAGTCCAAGAAAACTACCAACGAATCAACACCCAAAGATATTGCCTCCGAGAGTAGATGAATGATTGCAGTGTATTCTGCTACGTTATTGGAAGCAGGACCAATGCAGACCCCTCTTGATACCAACAGCTGACCGGAAGGATAGTGAAGAACCCAAGCCGCGGAAGCTAGGTTCCGGGTGTGTCTACTAGCACCATCGGCGAAACCAAAATGACTCATGACATCAACACAACCTGCCAAAGCAGATCAAAAACATCACCATCTCATCAAAAATCGAAAATCAAACAGATATGTACAAAGCAAAAACTACTATATACAAAGAAAAATGCCAGGCCAAAGCCTAGGCATAATGCTTCTTCAAATAGAGCCCATTTCGGGGCTCCGGCAACTCGTTCCCTTCGAAGTCAACCAAGGTATACGCTCCTTTCTTAAGGACCTTCTTGACGATATAGGGGCCATACCACATCGACTTAAACTTTCCTGCCCCCAAGGCATCTTTTTCTTGGGCATAGACCAAAACAAGGTCACCTTCGGAAAATACCCTAGGCTTAACCGCCTTATCGTACTGGACTTTGACTCGGTTTTTATGCGCTTCGTTCAACGTGGCGGCATCTCGACGCTGCTCATCAAGATGTTCCAAATGAAGAAGCCGCTCTGCCAGACTAGAAGTGTCAGGAAGAAGCTCAACAGCCAGTTTAAGGGAAGGAATCTCGCATTCAATGGGAAATACGGATTCCACCCCGTGGACTAACTAAAACGGAGTAAAGCCAGTTGCAGTTTTAACTGACGTCCTGTATGCCCAGAGTGCAGGATATAGCATAATGTGCCAGTTGGATCTATGTTTATCAATTGTCCGTTGAAGAATTGTCTTCAAGGATTTATTCACGGCTTCCACTTGCCCATTGGCCCGAGGATAATATGGAGATGAATGCTCCTGCCGGAAACCCAATTTAAGAGCCAACTCAGCCATCATACTATTCTGAAAGTGACTGCCATGGTCAGTGACAATCTCTCTAGGTATACCGAACCGAGCGATAACTTGGTTGAAGAAGAAAAGAGCTGCAGTCTCACCATCGTTCCCAAAAGTAGGCATAGTTTCGACCCACTTCGTAAAGTAGTCTACTGCTACGATAATGTACTTGTGACCTTTTGCCGAAGGCGGGTTACAAGTAGTATAATCCATACCCCACTTTGTAAAGGGTCCGACAATAACGACTGGAAAAAGCGGAGCTGGATGAGCGCGCATTTTTCGAGTATACACCTGACAAGGATGACACTTCTTGACCGATTCAATACAATCTTTGAAAATCGAGGGCCAGAAGTAGCCAGCACGCAAAATATTTTGGGCTGTAGCAAGCCCTGATAAATGACCCCCACAAGCTCCATCGTGAGAATCATTGAGCACAGCCTCAGCTTCTTCGAAAGTTAAGCAGCGTCTTAGGATTGAATCAACCCCTCGACGGTACAAAGCATCACCAATAATCAGATAATTCTTGGCTAAGTGACGCAGCTTACGGCGCTCATCTTTCGAAAAAGAAGAGGGAAACTTCGCAGTCTGGAGATACACAATGATATCCCCATACCAAGGATCTTGTGGAGAGATTAGAAACAAATGTTCGTCCGGAAAGTACTCATCATAGATCATCTCTTCTCCACAAGGCAACTCGGAGATCAATTCCGCAAAGACTAATGACTTCTTGGATTTGGCAGACATGAACTCTAGATCAAATTCCTGTAATATCACAATCCATCTATTATACTTGCCCCCAATCACTCGCCTGCTGAGGACAAACTGAAATGGATTGGAAGCTGCCAAGACATAAGTTTTGCGAAGAATAATGTAATGCCGGAGTCGCTGCACAGCATGGACTGCTGCTAAGGCTAATTTTTCTATCGGGGTGTATCGAAGTTCAAGTCCTACCAGTCCTCGACTAAGGTAGTAAATAACATGCTCAATAAGAGCATCATCCTCCTGAACCAGAACCATACCAATGGTAGATTCTGCTGTAGCCAGATACAAAAGAAAATCTCTGCTATAATCGGGTGGACTCAGTAAAGGAGCGGAGGTCAATGCCTTTTTCAAGGCATCGAATGAGCGTTGAGCATAGTCGTCCCAAAGAAAAGGGACTCCTTTCTTCAACAGTCTCATATATCCCTTTGTAATCTCAGCATAGTTAACGATAAACCTCCGAAGAAAGTTAGACTTACCTTGGAGACTTTGAAGCTGACGGATTGAAGACCGGGGAGGCAACCGAAGTATTGCCTCAACCTTGAAGGGATCTACCCTTATCCCTTCCCTAGACACGATAAATCCCAACAGCCGACCGGATGTTACCGCGAAAACGCACTTGTTCGGATTCAAACGAATTTTATAAAAACGACATCTTTCAAATATTTTCCGGAGGTGACCAGGATGATCCATCCTCTTTCGAGAATGAGCAACTAGATCATCTAAGTATGCCTCGATAATTTTCTTGATGTCGTGGAAGGAGTAAGACATGGCCCGCTGAAAGGTAGCTCCAGCATTTTTAAGACCGAAAGGCATTTTCTTATATGCAAACGTACCCCAGGGACAAATAAATGCGGTCTTATGTTGATCTTCTGGACGGATAGTAATTTGATTATAACCAGAGAAACCGTCCATGAAGGAGAAAATCTCGTTACCGGCACACTCATCGATAATCTGATCAATGAAGGGTGTGGGGTAATTATCTTTAGGACACGCCTTATTCAGGTCTCTGAAATCGATGCACACTCGAATTGTTCCTTGCTTTTTATCAACGGGAACGGGGTTTGAAACCCATTCAGTCAGAGGAATTGGGAAAATGAATCCCGCCTTAAGCAGCTTTTCAACTTCAGCTTTGATAGCTGCTGCCTTCCTAGGATTAACCGGACGAAGTTTTTGCCTGACCGGCTTAGCGTTTTCATACGTCTTGATCTCATGTTGGACTATAGATGGGTCTATGCCAGGCATTTCCTCATAAGACCAAGCAAAAACATCCCTATACTCTTTGAAGAGCTCGGTATAGATTTGAACCTCTTCATGGGAACATTCAGCTCCAATGAAAACATTCTCGATAATGTTGGGATTCCTGGAGATGTTCACCGGGATAGTAGGAGAGATCACAGCCATGTTCCCTTCAGCATAAACCTGTGCTGGTGCTAAGGGGCTCAAGACTGGGTGAACAGGTCCAGGAGACTGAGGACTTGGAAAACTAGCTTCGACTTCGCTTAAGTCAGGTAGGAAGTAAGACCGATGATGCAAGTCATCCCACGGTCTCTCTATACCCGTCATTGCTTCTAGGATGGCCTCTTCAGATGGAAGAGTGGTATCTAGACAATCCTGGGCAGAAGAAGAAGTAAGCGTCCAAGCCGGAGCCACATCACCATCCAACTCTTCCGGCGAAAGAGGAGCTGGATCAGACTCTGCAGTGTCAACAACAGACTGATATGCAATCTCAGCTGCAGAAATCGGGAATTCCATTCCACCCACTTGCCCTTCCTCCAATGTGGCAGTTGGGGAAGGTAAGGTCCAAGGGTCCGAAAAATAATGAGTTCGAAAGAACTCTCTTCGAAGGGGAGCCTTGGAGGATGAAATAGCATTAATAGACACCTTAGGAGGAGGAAGATCAAAAGAACCCATCATGGAAGAATACATTCCAACTCCTAGATTCTCGACAGGCGCCTTAGTATTATCCAACTTAGGCACAGATGAGTCAGAAGGCGCATCCAGGTCTACAGGAGGACAGTCCAGTTGATCCACCGTGACTATCCTCCCTTCGTGGGGGAAACATACAATTCGAAATAATGAGGATGCAATAGCATCCATCTCATATATCCAGTTCCTCCCCAACAGAAGGTTGTAGTCCAAGGCCGCATCCACTACCTCAACCTCTATGTTAACGGTTTTGCCCCCAACACAGATGGGCAAAGCCGGGACAATACCATGGGGTCTGTGAGAATGACCATCGAATGCAGTAAGAACAGTGCTAGATGGAACAGCTTTGGGAGATCCAAGTGTCTTCCAACATGCCAGAGACATCACGCAAGTAGAAGCACCCTCATCAACAACCGTGCGAAAGATATTAGTCTTCCGATACGATGATTTAATATGGAAGGCCATATGATGAGGAAGTCTCTTCTTAAAATTATTCATATCAAAAGTAATTAGAAGAGAATTTTTTGGATCTATAGCCCCAATGGCAGTGAGCAAAGCACTGCGCTGAGCCGGACAAGACTAGAGTACCTCTAAAGCTGACATAGCACAAGGACTCTGCGCCAGATCTTCTACAATCGAGTAGTTTTGGGCAGACCTCATGTTCGGATTAATCGTTGACCGCTTAGAAGATGCTTTGGGCATCCGAGGCATAGACTCGACAGTTGGCTTCGTGATGTGAAGTGGCTCAGTAGCATCAGGAACTTCCTTAGCTTTCGAAGATTCCTCTCCGCCATAATCACGGGATCTCGTAGCGACATCCACGTGAGCACTCATCATAAAGATATTCGATGGAATTTCCCCTTCCTGAGCACCTCCAAAGGAAGCCCCAGGATTTTGATTCGCGCCAGCAATTAATTGCTGCCCTTGGGGAAAAGGGTTTGTTAGCACAGCCTGGGAACTAGAAGAACCCTGCTGAGATAACAGGCGCTGAGCATCCTGAATTTTCGGGCAAAGATGCGTGAGATGGTCTCCAGCACAAAGCTTGCACGAAAACTTAACTTTCTTTTTCTCCTTTTGCCCTTCACCAACACGCTCGTTGGTCTTATTAGCATTGCCCTTCCCATTCTTGCCCTTCTTCTTGTTATTACGTCCCTTCTTCTTCCCATCTGACTGTTGATTTCCTTTGGGTTCAGAAGATTGGACAGCATTAATGGACAAAGACTGGGAAGGTGAAGAATCAGCAGGCACAGCCTGACCAGAAGAAGCAGATTGTAAAGACAACTGCTGCAATTGAGAAAGCAGGCTGGCTGCACTACTATTGACCGATCCGACAAGCCCGTCACCATGCGGACCAGGTTTGGGTTTCGATAAATCCAATTTGGAGCGAGGAGCATTGGGCAAATACTTATAAAGCATCCCAGACTGAGAATAGATCAACTCTAACCGCTGGGCCCTAAAGATGGCCTACTCCTCGGAAAATACCCCAGATAGGGATACATCCTTTGAAATGTCTGACTGCAGAGATTTCAAAAACCACTCGAGAAGGAACTCACTTGGAATATGGGCTTTAATAAGCCTCTTCCTTCTCCTCCATTCCTGAATGTGATCAGAAATGTGAGTTGCCTCATCCTGCTTAAAATTAGCCAGGAGTTCGGTCCCAGCCTCATATCTGACAGGCAACTGAAAATGGTTAAGAAAAGTGACAGCCAGTTCTCCAAATGTGGCAAAACTGCCCCCAGTGAGCTCTATATACCATTTTGCGGCATTTCCAGTTAAGGTGCGCTGAAATAATCTCAATCTAATCGAGTCGTCGATCAGAGAGTTTGAAGAGCACCATAAGTGGAACGTGGTGATGTGATCTGCCGGATCTTTACCATTCTTACCTTCAAACTTAGGAATGTCTGAAGGAAGTTTGGTTGGAACCGGAGGCCACCCCGGACTATACCGAATCGGGTCATTAGTTAACTTCGACAAGTCTGGCAAGTTTAACGTTGCCAGAAATGGTAATCGAGGCGGAGCTTGAGAATTCCATCCTTGATGGGATGGATTTCCAACATTCTGAAAAGAATATCCTGGATTTGATGAGGCACCAGGCTGCCAGAAAGGACTCGTAGAAAACGGAGAAGAACCTCCTCCCCACGCCGAGTTACCAAAACCCAGACTAGTTCCCCCCGCTGAAGTATTGACCGAAGAGGAAAGCCCCTGGTAGGGGTTCCACGCATTAGATAGAGGAGAAAAAGACTGATAAGCACTCGATGCAGGGAAAGAAGCATTCCCTTGATGACTCGTGAAGAACTGATTCCCTGCCCCCGACGTTGCAAACATAGGATTCCATCCCGTAAAAGAAGCCGAACTTTGCCCCCCAGACCAAGGGTTGAAACTCTGGGTCTGGGACGTAAAAGGAAACGACCCTAAAGAAGGATTGGGACTGGGAATATGCCCAGTCCCAAAGGGGAAACCCTGAAACGAAGCTAATCCACTAGCCATGTTAGACATGGGCGTAGATCCAGCTGCACCGGCGGTAAAGGAAAAAGAGGGATTTCCAGCAATGGACATCCCTGAACAGAAGGGACCAGAATGAGAAGCATATGCTTGGGTGAACCCAGAGCCAAACATAGCAGTGCTAGAAGCAATCGAAGATAAAGCAAGAGTGCCCCCTGCTTCAACAGAAACAGGGGTCTGAATGCCTGCAGCACTCACGGTAGAAGCCGCGTTCCCAGTCGTGGCCATCGAAAGATAAGAATGATATGGAAGATCCGGCGGTCTCTCAGACTCCAGTCCGATGTACTGAAGAACAAACGGATGATCAGGAGGAAGAGGAGATGGACCTGTAGCAGGAGGCTCAGGTATGTCTTCAACTTGAAAATCTTCTTCCTGAGGGAAAAGAACTCGCGAGGTGAGCGGAACGCTCCTCTCGGGACCGACACCGGAATCAGCAACGAAACCTTCAGACCTTGGTGGAGGATCTCTCTCCACAGCGTCAGACTCAACAGGGTGGTAACCACCTGCTAAATCGCTCCTACGCCTTCTCAAAGAAGGCTCTGCACTCTCGGGAGATAACCCCCGGATTCTCCTCGAACGTCGAGGCGCTTGATCAGCCACTTTTATAGATTTATTATATTAGACTCAAAAAAGTGAAAAGCTAGGCAAGCTAGGAGCAAAGAGCACTCACTAAAAATAAAAATCCCTGAGAAACAGCAAGCAAACAGCCTCCAAGTATTTCCGCTCCAGGTGATGAGGACCGGACACCAAAATACAGGAAAGCGAAGTATAGGGCCTTCCGAAAGCAGTCTGGGATGATTAGGGCCCAGAACAACTAGCGAAGGTATCATAAACAGTTACGCCGACCTCCTAATGACAGCCTTTGCCGGCTCAAGCACCCAAGCTTCGCAAGGGCACCCCCCAGAAGTACTGCTGAAAGTGATGCGACGTCTGCCTCAGGTACCACGGGTATTCCCCCCGCAGTCACCTGTGTGGAACCTAGGAACAGCAACTATGGACACCAATCCGTATCAGAAGCTGGGCGGAACGGTCTTGAGGTTAGATTCAGCTAATCGGAGGGGGGGTATCCCTCTTCTTAACCTTCACTTCCCCTCGCGCTTGACTCTCGAATGAGAGCTTTCCCAGTCCAATTCACGGAGTTGGATTTCGCTCAATTAATAAACTTCTATGTTTGTTTGAGCGGCCTTGGAGAGTTAACTCTCCTCTCTCCTATTCCAAGGCCCTACAACCTAGCTAGTTGGTGATTGACACTTAATAAAACTTGCTAGTTGATTTTAGATTAAATCGCTTATTTTAAGGGCTGTTGTATTAAGTCACAAGGATATGGAGGTGAAACCAATGATGTTTTGACGCAAAAGAAATTAATAAAAACCTGACTACATGCACATGCAGTTCTTTGTCTTTCGATGAAAAGTAATCTCTATACAGGTTCTACGAGACTAAAAAATTTGTATTTTTCTTTTCGAATTACAAACTCACACTCACAAAAACTAAGAAGCTAACTAAATGATTCAATGCACCTAATGCAAATCTCTACAAGCATGTAAATTCTAAGATGCAAAAGTCTCTTGAAACAAGGTGAAATTTCCCAAAAAGGCTCCTTCAGTTTTAACTCATCTTTTGTTGTCCAGAAAGCCAATTCTTTGAAAAGAAGAACTCTCAAAATAAGGACACCAAAATACTCAACAAGAAGAAGAAGAAATCAAATGACAACCTCTCCACAAAGCCAAGCTGAAAACTAGAAGCAAGAAACTCCACTAAAGTTCCAAAAGATATGACCAAACGAAAATGAAAAGGCAACAACAAAAACAAAAACAAAAAGCAATGTTTTTTGAGTTTTTGATATGCAAAAACAAAAAGCAAAACAAATGTTTTTTGGGCTTTTTTAGTTTTATAAAACAAGAGCTTCAAAAAAACCAAGCACAACTATCACAATCCAAGCCAAAACGAGACCGAATTTCAAGCATAAATGTCAACAATGCTCCCAAATCTTATAAAGCTAATGATAGCAAGATCAATAAGAACAATGGAAAACCAAAAACTCAGCCAACCAGCCTAGAGAAATAGTGCAAACTCGTTGCAACAAAAGACTCCAAAGAAACAAGAAAAGTTCCTTGAAAATTGCAACAAAACCCTAGCCTATGAAACTCAAGAAAACCAATCGAAAACAAAGCAAAAAACGCAATGCAAAGCACAACACAAAGATAGGAACGAGTCAGTGAGCAGAAGCTCTCTGTTCTGATAAAGCAGAACAGCCAAGAATGCTCAGAAAGCAATCTTGGAACTCAATCCAGGAGGGCTAGCACCAACAAGAACCTTTTGCCAAAAAGATCAGTTTTCGGACAAACGAAAGAGAAACAAGACTTGAAACCACTTCCTTCACACTCCAGTAAGTACAGAGACACTGAAGACACAGGCCTCCACAGCCAGAAAGGACCAAAAAGCCAATAAACTCAAAAATTCAAAATCAGCCTAGGTATACGCGACCTTGCAGTTATGCAACCAGCGTGTATACGCGCCTGTGTTAAGGGAAACTCGCGTGTACGCGGCTCCTTTTACACAAACTCGTGGGTATACGCGACTGTGTGCAGACAAAAAAGCGTATACAAAGAAAGATAATGAAAAACAAAAAGTACAAGCCTGGGAAAGACACCAAGACTTCAGACTGACTGCAAAAAGATAAACTGGACTGTAAAAGACAGATAAAACTGTTGGCAACCTACCAAACAGCTGAAACAACCCAACAGGAGAATCACAAAAATGTGATCCCCAGCGGAGTCGCCAGTTCTGTTTCGGGGAATTAACACCCTAGAGGTTGGTTGGGATTCAACCTCCACAGAGCAGGGGCGTACTACTTAACAGAGACTCACACAATCATGCACATTCATAAAAACTAAATAGAGCAGAATGAGAAGTTTACCCGTTGGTCCTACGTTTGAAGTAGATCCACGTGGAGTTCAAACTCCCTGCAACCGTCCTTCCTCCTTAACCTGAAATACAAGAAGAAACCAGCACAAAGGACAAGTTGTACAGCATATATCTACTCTATATGTTAGTGAGATTCATATAAAACATTAAATAAATCATGATGAATGCTTGTATAACAAATATTTTCATACATAAAAGCATACACTAACATGTTTATTTCGGGAACAGCATGATACTTCTGTATTATAAATAGTACGTACAAAAGTAATCAAGTGGAGAGATCACCTGATCCTTCCAAGGCCTTCGCAGACCGTCGTCCGGATCCGTCCAGCCCTTGCCTCGCTAAGACTCCTTCCAAAATGGTGCATACGAGATAACATATAAAGGGATGTGTATCTCAAGGAAACAAGGGTTTCCTACAATGAACTGGGAAAGTGCAGGAGGCACGGGGAATCAGACTTGGATAGGGAATACCAACAGAGTATAATATCAATAATTCTCTCTCCCTTAGGCCATACACATGAGGTCTTTTTATAGTCCCTCCAAGTAGTTTCAGCAGTTGGAAACAGTTGGCCACGGGCTGGGGTGGTTGAACTACCTGAGTAACCATCAACCCAGCGCGAAATTAGGGATTTTTATATATTTTTTAATCATTTAAATGGCATACGCGGAAAAGTCTAGCTGTACTCGCGTATACACGCGGAAAAACACGGGCATAGTCGCGTATGGAGGATTTTCCACTGTTTTTAAGTGAATTTGTCCAACTCTGTAGGAATGGGTGCCCAAAAAGCCATGTAGCAATCATCAACAACTGCTAGCATCACTACCATAGTAGTGACACAGACATCACATGTATCTGTCAATTTTGTTTAACCAGCCATAGCATCACGAGCATGGGACATGCCTGCCTCATTGAAATTTTGTATATATGTTTTAAATTGTATTTTATTGTAGGGATCCCTTAGACATGGTCATTCTTGGAACCGGTGGAGGGTGTTGTCAACTCCAAATCTTCACACAATTCTCCCTCTCTCTCTACGCATGATATAGAAAAGAAACTATAATGTATTTCGGCTATACAGTCCTTCCTAGGCCTCACACATTAGGGGGAAACTATTAACACTGGAAAATCGTACAGTAGAAGATGATATTAATTAATGTCAAGCCAAAGGATTTATAGGGTAGGAAGAAATTATGGAATCAAGAAAGTATTTAAAATCTATAAGGTTTTGAGAAAATAAAATTTGAACTAGTCTTAAATGTTGATTCCGCTTATTATCCTTCAAGAAGAGCGCCTTATGCGTGCCTTTTTTCCTGATAAGCGCACATTCCTGAAAGTGGAAAAATGTCGCTTTCTGGGACCACACAAAGCAAAGGACAAGTTTCTCCTTACATGAAGCCACCGAAGGACAACCACCAGTGTTCCTTAGACACTATGTGAGCACACAAAGGAATATTTAGAGCACACAATGGAATCATACCTCTCCCTTGGGTCACCATCCACCATGTACCAAGGGAGGGAAGTGTTAGGGTCCTGTGATTTGGCTGATTGGCAAGCCAAATGACATTGTTACATCAAACCAGTCTTTGGAGACCAAGGACCTAGCCTTCCTAGACTTAGAGAGGGCTCTCTCTATTTGTGTAAGGGATATCTGTGTGTATGCTTATTGTGTTCTGATTTTAGGCTAGTTATGAAGTGGGTTTTTTGGTTTGGGTTTTTAGGTTGTGAGGGATGAACTGATCAAAGACATAAGATAGGTAAAAAGATGTCATATCAACTGGGCTATGGGGTCGAAAAGGTCAAGAAAGCTTTCAAATGGTGATACAAGTTTGTTGAAGGGCCGATTTGATTCAAGGTAAAATGGATCTTTGGGAAAAATGGAGTAAGATGGACATCAATTTTGTGAATAACAAAGGATTTCAAGCATAAATAGTTTAATAGCTGACATAAACATGGTAGGGCAAACCATTAATCATGAGAAATGTAACTTTAAGCTAATAAATGCATGGAAACAAACATTCAAGCCATGCATAGAGATATATAACTCTCTAACTTTAGGAAATGGCTATCAGACTTTGGGGAAATACACTTAAGATAGACAAAAAACTCGAATCACTATGCCAGAACGCCTAAACATAGTACTTCAAGCTATGGGCACTTTGAAAACAAGATTTCATAGTCTTAGGCAAAGGGCAAGATCAGAACAAGACCTCCTTGGTTCAACAAATGACAATCTAATCAGTCAAAGAGAAGTTTCATAGATGGAGCTATGGCTAGCCATGAGTAAGCAGGGCATACCGTAAATCATACTTAGCGTGCATAAAACCATGAATGAAACAAGCAAAAAATATTATTAATTTATTAAATAGAAATCAAGGATTCTTTAATGTGACTAAGAATGAAGAAAACATGAAAGCTATGAAGAAACAAGAAATTTAAGGTGCCTCCAAGCGCATGTCTCAAATTTGTTCTCTACTATCCTATAGCAAGCAAGAACATGGATTTATGAATGAAAAGTAGGAAACAAAACAGAGAGAGAGACACTATGCCATTCTACCAAGTCATGGAATCCAACAACAATCTTCTTTCATCATCCAAGAACATCCAAGAGACTATCCAAAAGCATGAGACAAGTATTTCTTCCAAAGCTTATATGACAATATATTGCTTCTATTCATCAAGTTCAGCCTTGTTTATAATGAAAGCCTTTGGAATATATAGGCCAAAGTGAGGAAAACCTCTTAGTTCAACTTGCAATCTCATTGGCCTATCCAAAATATCTCATTTTGTCCTTGAGGCTTTGCAAAGCTCAAGGCACAAAATATCTAATAAAATATCTAAAAAATGCTAAAAAAGGGAAATATATTGACTTTTCATAACTTATCATGTACAAAAATAGCTAAGCACACATGAGGAAAAGTCAATTTTGAAAGGTTCAATTTTTACAAAAATACTCAAAAAATACATCAACAAAAGGTCCCTTGACTTGCCGGCAATCTTTGGAGGCCTTCCCAGTGTCAAAACGAGGCTCATGATAGCTCGTTGGAAAAATATGAGTGTCTACATTCTGAAAATGTTTATTTTTCTCCCAACTGACCACTGGAAGTCCTCCAAAAATAGAACTGTGTAAAAACCCAAAAAATAAGCCTTGCTGATAAATGGGGCAGAGTGTAGAAAAAGCGAGTGTTTTTCACCATTTTGGGGGAGAAAAAGATCTTAAATTGTTCTCAAAATCGCTGAGTATGTGACCCTAAAATTATGGCATCCAATGATACCGTTTTCATCCTTTGATGATATCCCAAACTGAAATTGCGATGCCCATAAGTTTTGGCCAAAAACCCAAAAAATGACAAAAAACCAAAACATGTCGAATTTTGCCCAAAATTGGTGAGCATGAACCTCAAGGGTTTTCAACAACATGTTGTGAAGAAGAGGCCAAAATTTGGAGCCTTGAGGTGTCTTCCTCAATTTTTGTGTCGGGCGTTTTCCTTTAACCTCCTTGAGTTTTTCCTGAGCAACCTTCAACTTCCGTCAGGCAAACTGATTGAACCTTTTATAATGCCCGGTCATCCTCCGTTGAAGGTCCAAGTCCCTGTTTGCCTTCTCCAATTTCTTCTCCAAGTGATCATTAACTCTCTCAAGCCATGCTTCCTGATTGTTCTCTATCTCTTATTCGAACAATGTAGTGAGAGGGGTAGATTGGAGAAGGGCATCTTCTTCTTCTTTTTGTTTCTCAATGGCCTTTTTTAGCCCCATGGTTCTTAGCCTCTTTCGCCTAGGCTGATCTTCACCTTCACTTTCCTCGAAGTCACCCATGAGTCCTTCCAATCTCACCTGTGCTTTGGAGGCCTCCTTTTTGTATCGGATGGCTCGTGTCTCATATACAGCCATATGGACACTCATTTTCTTGTTTTGGACTTGAAAAAAGGTATTGAAGTTTCTAGCTCTATGAAGATCAGCCCTCAAGGCATCAATTTGGCTTTCTTTATGGATCAAGAGATTTTCTAAGATCTGGGCTTCATTATCACTACCATCACTTTGGATTTGGATGATGTTGAATTCCCTTTCCTATTCATGATTGCTTTCTTCTTTGTCCTTCCCTTTGCTTTGGGTGGCTCTTCTAGTATTGTTCCTCTTGGGAAACTCAACCATGGGTTTCTTGGGAAATTTTCCCTTGCTTCAGAGGGCCCTAGTCACATTTGGAGTTACAACTCTAGGCACCATTTTCTTTGCTGTCCAGGGCTTGGCGACTTTTAGAGAAGAGAGCATGGCCCCTTGCCTAGGAGAGGTAGCTAGCACATGCTCCATGGGCTCTTTACCCTTGTCACTTTGCCCCTCATTTTTGCCATTGTCTTGGAGTTATTTATGGATGCCTTGGCTATCCTTTTGCACTTCCCTTTGAGGGTTTTCCTCCTCACTGTGCTGCAACTTTTTATCTTGCTACCCCCCTTCTTCTTGAGGTTGATGTTCCTCTTTAGGAGGCTATTTTTCATCACCCTGAGGCTGCCTCTACTCATATTGTTGTAGCTACTGTGTATCATGTTGTGGTTGCCCCTGTTCAACATCTTTTGGCTGCCCCTATTCATCACCTTCATGCTGCTCTCATTCAGCACCTTCATGCTGCTCCTGTTTAGCACCTTCATGCCCTTGCTGTTCTGTCTCACTGTGATGCTGCTCATCGGCACTTTCTTCTTCATCCCCTTGCTACTGCTCATCATCACTTTTCTCTTCCTGCTCATGTCCTTCTTCCTCATCATGGTCATGCTCTTCTCCTTCTTCAGGCTCCTTTTTTGTTCTGTGGTAAACTTGAGCTTCCTAAGAATAGGTCTGCTAGAAGAAGGCAAAGGATGGTGAGTAGGAGGTGTAGGGGATGTATGAACTATAGGGACAATGGAGAAATCTGGATGGGTGATGAAAGTATCCCAAGAGACCTCCCTCTTTTCAAGTTGATGAAGAATGATGACTTTGATGAGAGAGTGATGGAAGAGGCAGGCTGTTTGCTATGAAGGAGGCTTCTTCTGAACAGTGGAGGTAATTTTCTCAATGCTCCTGTGTAAGAAGAAAGGATGATTTAGCAACTTGGTCCTTGTGAAATGAATGAGCAGTCATTTTCCTTAGTCCTTCTATCAAAAATATGTTTTATTTTGTCTTGCGCTAACTGAGCCTTTTGGTAAACTTCTTCTCTTGTTTGTTGTAAATGGATAGTCTGATTTACCCTCCTTTTCATGTCATTTTCTTCTATTTGAACTTCTTGCAATAGCTTCATTACTGGAACCCCTAAATATGTTGGGAAAATGGCATCTATGCCATAAACTAGTTGGTAAGGAGACATACCTATGGATTTTTTGGTGGTTAGTCTATCAGCCCATAGTGCGTGTACTAGTTTTCCATGCCATGCCTTCTGATTTTGTTCAAGAAGTTTTTTAATGATGTCAACTAGGGTTTTGTTAGAGGACTCAGCTAAACCATTACCTTGAGGGTAATAAGCTGTGGAATGTCCTAACAAAATGTGATATTTGTAACAGAGGTCAACCATTCTTTTGGAGGAGAACGCAACGGCATTATCTGTAATGATCTTTTTAGGACAGCCCAATCTAGATAGGATATTGGTTTCTAGGAACTTGATGATGATTGAATCGGTGGCGTTCCTGGAAGGTATGGATTCTATCCATTTGGTAAAGTAATCAGTGGCTGTAAGGATCCACTTATGTTGAAATAATGAGGAAGGGTGAATTTCCCCACTAAAATCTAGACCCCATTGCTGGAAGGGTCCTTCAACTATGATGGGGTGTAAGGGCAAAGGTAAAAGATTTTTCTTGCCATCAAAAATTTGACACTTATGGCATGTCATAACTAGTTTGTGAGTGTCAGGAAATAAGGTAGGCCAATAATAACTGGCTCTAAGGATTTTTTTTGTTGTATTTTTCCAGTAGAGATGGCCTCCACATTCTCCTTCATGCATTTCGTGCATAATTTTCTCTACATCAGACTCAAGCAAACATTTAAGCACTGTACCAGTGGGATTTTTCCAAAATAGAAGACCATCTATAATGCAAAAATTTAAATACTTTTGTTTAAGAAATCTTGCCTTTATCTTTGATAAAGTTGGAGGAGCATTTAGATAAAATAATACATAAAGAATATCTGCATACCAAGGTGAATTTAAAAATACTTGTTCAACATGAGGGGCTATGCATTCTTCTTGTTCTTCTAAGGCATCAACAAAATTTATATCTAAAGCTTGGAGGTTGGTTTCAGCCATTAGTCTTGCCAGTCCTTGCCCTTTAACTAGTTTGGTAGGTCAGATTTCTAAGTCATATTCTAATATGATAGCGATCCATTTTCCCCTTTTACCATCAAGATCTTGGTTTAGTATGTCTTTGACGATGGTATTAGGAACAAAAACGATGACATGAGAATGCAGGATGTAAACTCGGAAATCTTTCAGTGCTTTTACCAACGCGAATGCCTATTTTTCCATGATGTTATATTTCAAGGGAGAATCTCTCAGGGATTTTCTGAAAAAGGCAATGGGTTGCTCTTGCCTTGCTGCGTTTTTTTGCAACAACACTGCAGCTATTTTTTGTTCTGAGGCAAATGAAAAAATGTAAAAATCTTTGGTGAAATCAGTACTTATCAATACTGCTGTTTCAGTCAAGGCCCTTTTAACTAGTTCAAAATATTTTTTGGCTTCCATAGTCCATTTAACCTCGACCTTGTTTTTCAACATATTTGTGATATCTCTCAGAAGTTCGGCAAGATTTGGGATGAATCTTCTCAAGAAATTAATCTTTCCGATAAAGGATTGCAGCTCCTTTATGTTTCTGGGGTGACTTATTTGCAATATACCTTCGATTCTCTAGGGGTCTATTTTTATTCCCTCTTCCGAAATGATGTGACCTAGGAGTTTTCCTTCTTCTAGACCGAAGAGCATTTTCTTGGGGTTTAGGGATAAACCATATTTTCTACATTTGTTAAAAACCTTTCTTAAGTGTACCAGGTGTTCTTCATCTGATTTGGAATATACCGTAATATTGTCAAGATATATGACTATGAAATAACCTATGTCTTCTGAGAAGGCTATGTCCATGGCTCTTTGGAATGTGGCGCCGGCATTCATCAATCCAAATGGCATTTTAACGTACATAAAAGTGCCCTAAGGTGTGCTGAAAGTTGTTTTGTGTTGATCAGTGGGGTAAACCAGCACTTGGTTATAACCAGAAAAACCATCAAGTAATGAGATCCTTTTAGCACCTACTACCTTTTGAAGCATGTGGTCCATTTTGGGCAAGGGATAGTACTTTTCCTTCAAACAGGCTCTATTTAGGTTTCAGAAATCGATACAGAATCTGATTTCTTTAGTATTTTTCCTAACTTATACTAGATTTGAGACCCACTCAGAGTACCTGAGGGACACTATTATTCCAGCATCATAAATCTTTTTGATTTCCTTTTCAACCAAAGGTAGTAACAATGGGTTTATTCTTCTTAACTTTTGTTTGAAAGGCTTCTGGTTTTCTTTGAGGGGGTTCTTATGTTCAATGATGCTTGTGTCGTATGATTTCAAATCTTGGTATCCCCATGCAAACACATCTTTAAATTCTTTAAACAACTTGATGTACTTCTGTTTTATGTGAGGCAGAAGGGTTTTGGATAGTTTTATCTTTCTAGGCTCTTCCGAGCTTCCTATGTTATATTCTTCTATGTTGACCTCAGTAGATTCCATTTTTGGCTTTTTGGCCACATCGTTAAAATCAAACAATTCCTCTAAAGGTGCAAGCCCTCTGGGTATGGCGTCATTTTCATAGTGTAATACTTCGAGTTCTCTTTGGTCAATGTCCTCTCCTATCTCGATTCCATATGAATGGTCTACCAGGTTTAGATTTGTCCAAGAAGGTGGATTTGGCTCTTGGTCTTGATTTTGGCCGGATTTCTTTTCTTCATTTTCTAAGTCTATTTTGGTTACTTCAAATTCATTTCTAGATTGTAAGAAATCATCAATTTGATCATCATCTTTGAATATTTTCCAATGGTCAATATTATCTGGTACTGTAGGGCGATGTTTGACCCGAATACTATATTGCTCACTCAAACATGGTATTTTTCCATTGCTTGCAGCAAAGGTGAGCTCATTTGCTAGGCTATTTTGAATCCTAGGAATATAAGTGAGTTCATATTTCTCGAAGGTTTTGAGGATGTCTAAATTTACATTCCTGTATTCTCTTAGTCTTGGGTTTTTTGCTGAATATTCACCTTTGATTTTCCTCAATACAAGTTCTGAATCTCCCTGGGCTGATACTTTCTTGGCACCCAAGTCCTTAAGTATGTGTAGACCAAGGAGAAGGGCCTCATATTCTGCAATGTTGTTAGTACATTAGAATTCTAATCTGAAAGAATGGCCTTCATTAGTATTGTGTATCCAGATGCCGGCCCCCGAACCAGTTTTGCCACAAGAACTGTCAAAGCTTATACTCCAAAGAGCTTCTTTTTCATACATGATACTAAGCTATTTTTCAAGTTTCTTGGAGTTTTGGTCATCAATTTCTTCATCCAGTAATGGGAAATGTGTTTTTGATGGTTTGAAAACATCTTCATTTTCTATTATCTCTTTGTTTATATCACTTTCATTATATAAGATAAAAGAATCTAAATTGGAATGAATGTAATAAATGGGAGTGTTGTTTGTCTTATCCCGGTTGCTAACCATGTATTTCATGTGAGTTTCTCAGTATAATCTCCTAGTCTGGTTGAAAACTGGGATGGTAGCGAATGACATATCCATTTGAAGGTTACCTTGTATTTTGGTAGCCCATGCCTTTGATAGTAGCATTCCATACTTAGGGGGGATATCGGCCACTACTACATCCATGACTAGGTTTTTTGCTGGTAGTTGTGTTAAAGAAAAACACAAGTTCTTTATTAGACCTAAACATTTGACCTGACTCGAGTCAAAGGAGTACAGGTTTTTGTAAGGTTGAGTTACCTCTAGTCCCAGGTTTTCCATGATTGCTTTAGGCATGAGGTTATGGGAGGCACCATAATCTAACATGGCAGTATGTAATATCTTTTCCCATATGTTCAAGCTCACATAGAAAGGAGAAACAGTTCCTTCTTGGTATTCACCTTCTATTTTGGGGTAAGAGCTTGAGTTTTTCATCAGATTTAAAGCATCTGCCTCATTTCCTATATAAAAAACTTTGAAGATTTGATATCTATACCTATCTATAGTTATTAGCTCAGTAAGGGGTATGGTTATTTTTATTTTGGAAATTTCCCCTTCGAAACTAAAAGGAGTTTGTATTTTGGACATACTTGTTTGAGCTTTTTCGGACATGACTTTCTCTATGTTCTTAATTTGTTGACTCTTGTTCGAGACCTTGTTTGACACAGCCACCTCGGGAGTCTTTGTGGAGGTACTAGGAGTATCTGAGCCAAAACTTGTTTGAATAATTTTATCTTTGTTTTGGTCAATTTTCTTAACCATGATTTTGTTGCTATCCACAGCTTTTTTAAGGATGGTATCAGGGGTTTTAGCAGTGTCAGGGCTACCTTTCTTGGAGTCCTCTTGGTTTTTTCTGCTTCTAAGGTCATACTACCTATGAGCTTCTATAATGGCATTCTAAAAATCTATGGCAGGGTCTTCGGGATCTTCATAGTTGGTTTCATCTTGATTCGGAGAGAAAAAATCTTGCTCTTATGCTGTGAGGTAAACCTCACTCTCGTTATCAGAACCTATGAGGTTAAAATGATTTTCATCAACGGGTTCAGTATCCCTATCATCTTCATCAACATAATTCTCACTAAAGGATGGCCTGATTTGTTGGTCCTTTCCTCTTGGTTTATTTTGAGACTGGTCTCTTCTAAAGTTTTGGTTCCGGTTTTGAGGGTTTGGCTGGTTGTCCTTAAGAGGTGCTTTTTCACTCATTTTTTCCCACATCTTTGTCATGGATTTGACCAGGCCATATATTCTAGGATCTGAGAAAATACTGAAGGGGCGAATTCGTCATGGTAGGTGACTCCCTTTTCTCCTCTTATCCTAGCTCTCTGTTAGTGTGAATCTTTCGTCGGAAAAGATCACTTTAGCTATGCATAAAAAATAGCCCTAACATCAAGTATGGCTGCCAATATCTTTAATTTTGTAGTTAGTTGATCCAAATAATGCTGCACAAATCCAGATCTAAGCATAAAAGACATTAAGCAGTAAAAATAAAATATGGCTCCATGCATCCAATAGACAAGACAAGAACAATGTTTTTGAAAGAATTTTTTATATTAAAAGGGGGCGCCTGAGAGGAAAACAAGAAAGGTGTTTTCTAGTTATCCTCAATGGGATGGGTTCTTGAAAGTCCTCAGCATTTCAGATCTAAAATTTCTCTCTCTTGTTGGTGTAGAAAACCTAGACAAACATAGAACTCAATGGGAGCTCACAAGGAAAAAATGGAGAATGTGACCAAGAGTATAGATCCAGAGTGATCTAATGCAATGAAAGGTGACTAATGAATGGGGAAAACCCTTCTATTTATAACAAAATATTAGGGCGGTCTAGAACTTGGTGCATGAATAAAATATTATTAATCGAATTCTAGAACCACCCTTTAGGAATATTTTATTATTTTTGTTGGAGGGAAAAGGATTTTTGACTTGGGTCAATTCCTTTATTTATAAATAATAAATAAAATAATGATTTATTTATTATTTTAACAAAATGGTGGGAATATAATTAAATAAATAATTATTTATAAGTGATTTAGTCAAATTTAACTAGGAATATTATTTAAATAAGGATTTAAATAACTTATTCCTAGGAAATAATCAAATAAATAAGGATTTATTTAATTGATTTCCTTATTTTGGGTTAAATATGACCAGGAAATATAAACAAATATAGATTTGTTTATTATTTCATTTTGGGGTTTCCTGTTTAGACCATAAACAACTTAATAAAGGTGTTTTACTAAGTTATTTCATATAGTGAAAGCAATTTTACTTAGGATAAAATTGGTCTTACATGGTGTACTTGGGTTCATCTAATGATAGTAGGTTAGATGACCAAAAAATGGTGTAACAGATTTCCCCCCAACATACGAGTGTTAGGAGCAAATCATATGACCGAAGTACGTTGTAAGAACTCAATCACTAGACATCAAGAGGGAAGTCAGAGAGAGAAATGTAAGGTAGTCTAATGTGCTAAAGGACTAGACCCTAAGGAGACGAGACTTACAGGTGCAACAAG
Organism: Pinus albicaulis; assembly: GCA_034641835.2. NCBI lineage: Eukaryota > Viridiplantae > Streptophyta > Pinopsida > Pinales > Pinaceae > Pinus > Pinus albicaulis. The sequence goes on along the minus strand of CM076573.1, from coordinate 343,376,145 downwards.
TCTCTAGTTTATGAAGTGGTACCTGTGCTAAAGGCAGCGGGGGAGGCATACTTATGCCCGTCGAGACAAAGTACAAAAGAATAGTATGTCCAGTAAACAAGGAACATAACTATAAAGTACATGCTGGCATAAATATGAGCCAGAAAAATAGAATGATGAATCCCACATACATGTTGTGCCTGGAATAATAGTCAGGACTTATACAATAATATTTTAGTAAATGAGATACAAATACAACCCAAATGCCCCCTATACATGGGGAAGGGCTCGCCAAATCTGACTGATACATGCAAATCGAAAAGGTGCTGCAAGCGGCTGAGGCCTTCATCATCAAATGTAAGGAGCTGCATCAAACGCTGAAATGAAGAAGTCATCCAGGCATGTGGGGGGCTACCTGTAGGGCCACCCCCTCATGAGGGTTGAGACATCTCACACACACCTGGGAATCACCAATAGCTGCTGCTGCATCACTGGACCATCAAGTATACGGATCGCGATCATGCTGAAAGGAGCTCGAACCAAGGTACACCGCCCTCTAGACCTAGCTTTTGAAATAAATGAGCTGATTTCGATAGAAGGGGGTTCACCATAGGGGAGGCAAGAAGGGATCTCCAACTAAGGCATGAGAGGAAATAGTAGAGCGACTAACAGACGGACACTAATGATGATGATGAAATGGTGGATACTTAGTAGTGGGTGGACGACTTCCCTTGTTAGAGCATAAAGGGCATGAATGGCATGGCAGCGACTGACACAATATCATGAGGGATAGGGGACAATGGTATTGAAGGCCATAATGTGCAACACAAAAGAGGGACCAAGCAATGAAGGATGTAGGACGATAGTGGGATGAAAAGGGACACGAGATAGACTCCATGGCTGTGATGATGACTCAAATCGGATGCTCTAAATAAGGGCGAATCGATGGTGTCACCACTCAGTAAAGGTCCAATAAAAACATGAGTACAATAGGGTATCTCATGAAGAAAATCAACACAAACAAATACAAGTAAGGAGGCAAAGTGGTGCCCCAAGTACAAGTGTTGTAAGTGAGGAAATTCGATTTGGAGGAGAGGTGAATAGAACCTTCATGGAAAAAATGGGTCCTGGTGAAGTATGAAAACATGAAAAACTAACAGATACCCATTTGGGTGCTTGGTGAGAGCTTTCCAACGGTGCAGATGGTGTGTCAAACAGGGCTACGGTTTGGTCGCAGCGAGCGAAAGAAAAAGCAGGGGTTTTTCTTCTAATAAGGCATTTTCCCTCCAAATTTATTCATTTTCTTGTGTAGCTATGGTGAATGTGGAGAGGAGAGAAGGCCCTAAATCTTGCAGCGATCGTAGCAAACAAACCGACTGTTGGAATTGAGATCCGTCAGTTGCAGGTGAGAGGTCTAATCCTACTCTTTGTTTTTGATGGATTAAAAGTTTAGATTAGGATCTGAAATCTTAGTAACAACTTCTACCTCATCCTTACGGTCGAGTCACACTTTTTGGGGCAAAAGTTACGACCTGGGACGCAGGTTTGGGCCTAAAAAGTGCGACCTGGCCCAGGATATGGCCAAAACATGTGACCCGTCAGATGGAGGTGGTTTTAGTGTTATTGTGGGTTGAGATTCAATTTTTGTGTAATTGAATGTAGTTTTACCTATCTATAGACTGACAAAGATGATGGTTTTGTGCATATATGGTAGATATACGGATCAAGTGGAGAGAGAGAGACTTGGGTACATTACGGACGGAAATCCAAGTGGATTAGGGTGTCCATCATGCATTAGCCAGGTTTGGGGTTTTGAAATTTGTGGAGAACCCTCTGATGAGAGCTGGGGAGCCCTTGTTGGCCCAGATTATCAGTTATTGGGATCCAAATCATGAGGTTTTTATAGTGCAGGGGCACAGGATTGAGCTGACAGTCCAAGGTCTGTATTTCCTAACTGGTCTCCCACCATTAGGGATGGTGGGAAATACACAGCCAGTGTTACCGTGTGGGCATAACATCATGGAGTTCGTAGAGCGACGTTGTTGACTAGGTGTCTGAGTCAAATGGACTTGGATATCGATTGGGGATCTAGAGAGGTTGGAGACTCGGGCAGTGGTGGCAGCGGTGTTGCGGATTTTGGGCAGCTAGGCGCTCCATCACATCACTAGAGGGTAGATGATGATTGTAGAAAGTGTGTTGAGTGGCACCTACTATGGGTGGGCCCAGATGATGTTGGTGTTTTTGAAACGACAGCTGTCATTGTGTAAGCGGCAAGTGAACCATGATTGTGCGTATGGGATTGTATTGTTCTCCTTCTTTTTTGAGAAGATTCCGACCTTGCGACCTCATGTACAGCTACCTGATGGGGTTCGAGAGAACCCAAGATGCGTCGGTGGGGATGACTATTGTGCAGAGGAGGGGGAGGGGTGGGCGGACGGGTGTTTCGACTAGAGTTCTTCGCCCATTGGGATCAGATGCCATTATACATAGACAACTATCCCTATAGTGGGATGAGTTATTAGGGAGGTCCGGACTTGCCGCTTCTGCCTGGTCGGGTATGGGGGCCTGATGGTAAGTGACAAGTAACTAATCTGTTATGTGCATGTTAAAGTTTGTGAATAGTATTGATGGTACTAATCCTTATACTTTTTTGGAATGCAAATATAGCTCCGGTGAAACCGGCCAGATATATGGGACGACCTGCAGCAGTCGGAACTACAGGTGCTAGTGGATCGAGGAAAGCCCAGATAGAGGATATGACCGCTCTTGTGGAGGAAATTCGTCGTAGATGTGAGGGGCTGCTAACCGGTGTGTCAGAGCAGGGTTGGCAGGATTTAGACAACCAATACATAGAGCTATGTATTGGGCTACCCTCGGAATGGCAAGGTATCATGCGACACATGGTGATGGCTGGTTAGATTGTGCGTGATCTACGAGCTGCGGGAGCAGATCCATTGGCTTGGGATCCTCCAGAGAGTGATTAGATGTAGGGCAAGTGGTGCCCCCTAGTGTGTATGTAGGGGCTAGTGGTGCCCCCCAGTTTTTGAGTTTTGATTTTTGTAACATGCTATGGGCATGTCATATATTTCAGAGTAGATGGACTCTAAAAACATGTTATATGATATATATTATGTATATGCATTGTGTTGATGGTTTGAAATGTTATTGTATTGTGTGTGATAAATGCCAGTCTAGAACATGATTTGCAATTCTATCTACGTAGTGATTTTGATTTCTAGGGACATGGTTGAAAGTAATGAATCTAAATTCACGTATCAAAAGTTTCCCTCGTAAATATTGTCTAAACAAGATATGTTTATGCACACGATAGACACCATTGAGTTGTAAAACAAGAAGCAGGGAATCTAAATGAACGTGAAGATGGAGGATGCGATGAGATAGGGCATCGACTAAGAGACCACGTACTGCATCATATTCGGCCTGATTATTGGTGGCATTACCAATGCAGATCACATTTGAAAGAACGAGGGTATGCAAGGGGGTAAAGATGGCCTAGGCGACCGAAGCGAGATTCTGAGAGTAGCAACTTGCCCCATCGGCATAGCCAATATAATGTGTGGACGAGATGTCTAGCGGAATAGTGTCACAAGACAAGAAATGGGAGGAAGGAGAAGAATGAGGGCAGCGTGAGTATAGGGTAGATATCAAATGACTACTATGGGAGGGAGTAGTCTGGGTAGGATGGCTAGGACTCATAGATCGACTAGAGGGTGATGAATGAGAACTACGGGAGGAAAAGCGGGAGCTCATGCTGCGAAGGACATCATAGATGTAGATGGTATCCTTCTGGTGATGAGAGGAAAGGGAGACGTCGAGGAAACCACATGATTCTGAAAAGCTACCTAAATCATCAGCGTGGGAAGAAAAGGCACACATACGGATCATCACGGGGGATGATGGAAGAACAAGTCAAAAGATGGTCAAAGCATGTAGAGCCCAAGAATGTTTCTGAAGGGGAATCAAGCAAAACAGATGGAGTGGATTCGGAAGGAATGTACTCCAAGGGTCATGCGGATGATGATAGGTATAGGAGGGGGGCAGTAGGTTCCAACATCTCAACATTGGGGGGAGGAATGTCAATGGTAGCGGGGGGATCCTCGAGTAAGCCTGACGCATACTAAGCAAGGATGGGAGAGGCAGATTGATTTTGTGTGACCTCGTACTTGCGAATGACCTCTAAAGAGGCTCGGTAATGCGTGAGGTGAGGAAAATGGTGAGAATAATGGCCATGGACACCACACAGAGCACAAGGTTTGTTAGTGCGAAGAGTCTTTAGGTTCTTGCCTGCGGACGAGGAAGAAACAGAGGTTTCAGGGACAGTAGATTCAGGGAACGCGACCTTAACCATGGGTTGGATATGAGGCAACTCAAGACAAGTATGGGTGGCATGACCGACACCATCACAAAAGGCACAAGGCTTGGCAGGTGGAGGAGTGGTAGGGTCGGGTGCGGTGGCCTTGTCTTTGGATGCCCCCTTGTGAGCTTTTCGTTTCTTGCCCATAGCTGTCATAGTAGGAGAAGGGTCCTATTGAGGAGCGGGTGGCACTGTAGCGATGGAAGCGGCTACGGGAACTGGTTGAACTAGTGTCAGGGAAAGTTATGGTTTGGGGTGACTTGGTGGGGTAGCAGCTGGAGGGTCAAGGTACCAAACGAGAATACCCAGGGTCAAATTAGGGAAGGAATGGGTGGCCATGATGGGGACCGAATAGACTCCGGGAGGGGGAGCGAGGAAGGGTATCTGACTAGCGGGGTAATGGCCAGGAGGGATGATGCCAAGATGGTTAAGACTTGGGGGAACCGACCCAGGAGGGTAGAGAGGCTCATGGGTACCAACGGTAGGGGAAGGGCCAGCAGGAAGAGGTACAGTTGGCGGTGGCGAAGGGCTAGGAGCAGGTAGCGGCAGGTGAGTTTGAGGTTGATGACTAGCTGAAGCGGGCTGTGTGAGGTCGGCTCGAGATGATTGTATCATGCAAAAATTCACCGAGCTGGGATCCGAGACAAGAGGAGGAGGAAGACTAGGGAAGGTTCCAAGCAAGGAGGAGTCTTTGTAGACGCCGAGGGAGACACTGGTCAAAGAATTGATAGTTGGCTTATTGGCTACAGAAGATATGATCGACTTAGGGGAATTCTGAGATTTTGGCTCATGATATGTCAACTGGTCAATTGTGACTGTCTTTCCATTATGAGGGAAAAACATCTTGCGGTGGACTGCGGAGGGGACGGCAGACATGGCATAGGTGTAACTACACCTCAAAAGAATGTTATAGTCAAGAGGGGTGTCGATAAATGTTGACACAAATAGTCTTGCCCACAAGGGTGATGGGACAGTTACGGAAAAGGCCGATGGGTTGGCAGGCATGGCCATCCCACGCACGAAGGGTGATTGTGGAAGGGGCAAACTCTGGAGATCCAAGTTGTTTCCAAACTGAAGCAGACATCACACAGGTAGATACCCCCTCATCAATAATACACCGAGCGACGTTGGCCTTTCAGATTTTGACTGGGATTTGGAAAGAAACAGATGCAGGAAGGGGGTATGGTTTGACTGACGGGCGTCGAAAAAAATAAATTGGTCATTAGCAGGACCTACAACACCCACGGAAAATAGTAGAGCCTTCTTTTGAGAAGGAAATGACTGGAGGAGTTCCAATGTTGAAATGGCAGCAGGAGATTGTGCCAGACCATATACTATGCTATATGAATGGGTAGCCTGACCAGAGGCAGCGTTTCGGTGTAATGGGCCCTTAGGAATCTTGGTATGAACCTCAGCTTTGGGCGGAGGGATTTGCAAGGGACCATTGGGTGTCGACAGAGGCTCTGTAGGACCTAAATATGAGGACTTGGGGATAGACGGAGTAGGAGGCGTGGAGTACTGACGAGACCGAGTTTGACGGTTAAGGTCGACAGTGAGAGGTTGGTCAGAGGCCATCATGAGAATCTAGTAATCGGAGAAACCAGAAGGGGAAGGTTGAGTTGTTATCGGGGCATGAGGTGGTTGAGCGGCCACGAATCCTTGTTGAGGGAAAGGATCCGTAAACACAGAGAGTTGAGAAGTAGGCGTATTGGGAGGGACAGTAGGGGAGGAATTTTGTCCTCGCACTATGGCCTGAGACTCCCACATCTGCCGCATTTGTGGTTATAGGGGACAATCGTGAGTGTAATGACCATAAAAACTGCAACATGAACAGGGCTTATTGGTGCGAAGAGGCCTATCCAGCTTGGGCTAAGAGCCCTGTGGCTGGTTAGCGGTGTTAGAATCAATACTTGGAGGAATGGGTCCACAATTTCTAGAGGCATATTGATTGCCTTTCCTCTTTCTTTGAGAAGGAAGAGAATTATTCATGCCCTGTTGTGCAAAGACTTTCCCTGGGGGGGTAGTAAGTGCGGCTGCAGGGGTTGAGAAGGCAAGGGACGGAGAGGTCCAAATGCTGGAGGAGCTGGGACACCAGGCTGTGGGTAAGGATAAAGGTTAGGATGGGCAACATTGAGGTAAGCAGGAGGGTGGGCAAAAGGAGGAGGCATGTTGTATCCTGGATACATGCTACCTGGAGGGGGAAAAGTGCTGGAGGTGCTGGCCCCTCCTGGAGGGAAACCATAGCCCATAAGAGGTTGAGCGGTGGTATGTGAAAGATCTCCAACAATACCGTCGGCAGAGTGAGATGCCCCCGGGGTGTCAGTGCCACTGGGTTTGGGGAGGTCAGGAAGGACGGTATAAACATAACCAGATTGAGCATAGATAAGGTCATATTTCAAGGCTATTTGGAGGGCAGCTTCTTCGGTTTGAGGGAAATGGGAGGCGACATCTTTGCTAATGGGAGGTAAGAGAGAGCGAAGGACCCAGTCCATATAAATCCGATCTTCAAAGGTAGGAGTGCGACATAAGCTTCTTCTTCACCGCCATTCTTGGACATGAGTGGAAAGGCGGGTCGAAGAGGATTGACGGAAAGAAGTTAAAAGCTCAGTACCAGTGTCGTATCGGAGAGGTAGCTGGAAATAAGATAAAAAGGCTTGGGCAATGGTCGCAAAAGTGGTATGGTAGGAGGTGGCCTGATCAACATACCATTTAGAAGCTTCGCCGGTAAGCGTTCGTTGGAACAATCTAAGACGGATGGAATCATCCGTAATGGAATTGGATGAATACTACATATGGAAAGATCGAATATGGCTGGAGGGATCTTCACTAGCAAGGCCTTCGAACTTGGGAATGTCAGAGGGGAGCTTGGTTGGCATAGCAAGCCAACTAACATCGTGGCGGATAGGATCATTGATCACCTGATTGAAGTCAGGGAGACTGAGACTGGCCATATAAGGGAGAAAAGGGGCAGTCGAGGTAGGTCCCATAGTGGTTCCACTAGAAACGGACCCAGCAGTAGAAATGGGGTTGCTGCTAGTGCTAGGCCCTGAAATAGACATGGTGAAGGTAACAGGGGGAGAACTCGAACAATTAGAAGAAGAGTCGGAGTGCGGACTCCGAGGAGGACTAACTCGATGACGACGGGCAGGAGGAAGTCGACCAACCGGAAACTGAGGGTGAAGGCCAAGAAGTCTTCGGGATAAACGCCTTGGAGGCGCAATGATGACGGGAAGAAGAAAAACCGACAAGGGCAGGGAGGTGCAAAATCAAGTGAGGTCAATGTCGAGACAAGGGCAAATAGGTGCAGTGTCAATTGATTTTAAATTCTTTTCCAGGAGGTGTTAACCAGGCTCTTCTTCACTTAGGGTCAGTGTGTGGCATGTGTTGATTTTAATTTTTTAAACCCAGACGTTTTGAGAGTAAAAGAAAAAGTGTGTTGCGTAACTGAAAATAAATTGAAATAACAGAAAATTAACAGCTAACAATGCATCGGTCTAACCCAAGAAGGCGGGGCTCTCAAAACTAGTCTAAAAAGAAGGAAAAAATCTAGTCAAAACACACTAAAAAGAGGCTGATAGATCGAGGGTCGGGAGGGACAGGGATCTAAAGGATAAACCTGCTAGAAATAGGTGCAGAGAACAGCAAAGAGGCGGAGGCAAGGTTGCTATAAAAAAAGGGGAAATCAGATAAAGGTAGGAGGACAATGATGTGGCCCTAGAAGTAAACCCAAACAAAACTATATGAGGTGATTTGAAAGGGATAAGAGTTGATCTAAAGGGATCTGAAAAGGAGGTATCAGATCTAAAAAGAAGAAGGCTAAAACTCTGAAAATTCAGACGTCTGAAACAGCTAAAATGCACCCACAAAAAGTGGAGGGTACTAAAGCCCTAAGGGGCAAGATTCCCACTTAGTTGAGTGAAACATATCAGAAACAGGTCCAAACGGGTAGAGACGGAGGCTGGAAAACCTTGATAGAAGCTTCAAACAAACCCAGAAAAATTGCTGGAAAATTGCAGAAGAAAGGGCAGGTCGCAGGTTCTGACCTGTTTTTAGTCCAGATCGCAGTTTTGGGGCAGAAAAGTGCACCCTCCAGTCCAGGTCACATTTTTTGGGCCGATAAGTATGACCTACAGATCCGGGTCTCTCGGTCGCAGATTTCAGAAAAAATTGTCATCTCAGCTGCGGCTGATGTCGGTCACCTGCACAATAGGGCCAGAAACATACAGAAGTTAAAAATTTTAATGTTTGAGGGTTTTAGAGGTGAAAGGCACCATAAAAATAGGAAAAATAGAAAACTAAAGAGAAACCCTAGGGTCTGAAATAGCTGGATATGCAGGAATATATAAAACGACAGCGGTCACAAAAGAAAACCCGTGTGGAGTCGCAAATTGTTAGTATGAATCTTTCGTCGGAAACGACCACTTTAGCTACGCATAAGAAATAGCCCTAACATCAATTGTGGCTGCTAATATCTTTAATTCTGTAGTTAGTTGATCCAAATAATGCTGCACAAATCTAGATCTAAGCATAAAAGATATTAAGCAGCGAAAATAAAATATGGCTCCATGCATCCAATAGACAAGACAAGAACGATGTATTTGAAAGAATTTTTATATTAAAAAGGGGCACCTGAGAGGAAAACAAGAAAGGTGTTTTCTAGTTCTCCTCAATGGGATGGGTTCTTGAAAGTCCTTAGCATTTCAGATCTAAAATTTCTCTCTCCTGTTGGTGTAGAAAACCCAGACAAACATAGAACTCAATGGGAGTTCGCAAGGCAAAAATGGAGAATGTGACCAAGAGTATAGATCCAAAGTGATCTAATGCAATGAAAGGTGACTAATGAATGGGGAAAACCTTTCTATTTATAACAAAATATTAGGGCGGTCTAGAACTTGGTGCATGAATAAAATATTATTAATCGAATTCTAGAACCACCCTTTAGGAATATTTTATTATATTTGTTGGAGGGAAAAGGATTTTTGACTTGGGTCAATTCCTTTATTTATAAATAATAAATAAAATAATCATTTATTTATTATTTTAAGGAAATGCTGGGAATATAATTAAATAAATAATGATTTATTTAATTATTTATAAATGATTTAGTCAAATTTAACTATGAATATTATTTAAATAAGGATTTAAATAACTTGTTCCTAGGAAATAATCAAATAAATAAGGATTTATTTAATTGATTTCCTTATTTTGGGTTAAATATGAATAGGAAATATAAACAAATATAGATTTGTTTATTATTTCATTTTGGGGTTTCCTGTTTAGACCATAAACAACTTAATAAAGGTGTTTTACTAAGTTATTTCACATAGTGAAAGAAATTTTACTTAGGGTAAATTTGGTCTTACATGGTGTACTTGGGTTCATCTAATGATAGGAGGTTAGATGACCAAAAGATGGTGTAACACTCTCTTTTCGGCTAAGTTGGCTTCTGCATTTATAGCCACTTTTTGCATCTCCTCTAAGGTAGGGGGTCCTTGTCTCTTAGTTGATAAGTCATGTCTGGGTCAAAGCCCTCGGGGAATTTTTCCAAGGCTGAGCCAAGTGGGGGTTTGAAGTGAGGTGGGAGGGCATTATACACACTGTTGAACCTAGTGCAGTATCCCTAGACACTTTCCCCATTTTTCCTTTTTAGATTGTTATACTATGACAAGATTTGAATGGGGTTCTTTCGGATTTTCCACTTGTTTATGAAGGTTTGGTAGAGTTCTGGGAGATTGTGGATGTTGTTTGGAGTTAAGCTCTTAAACCATTTTTGGGTTCTTCGCCCAGGCTTTAGGTGAACATCCTCATTCGGATGGTCTCGTCTTCTATTTCCATGTATTCAAAGGCATCGCTAATCCTATCTACATGTTGTTGAGTTGTGGTAGCCTCAACTCCGATAAAGTGTGGGATTTTGTATTGATAGTCATTTTGTAAGGGAGCCAAAGGCTATGGAAACACCAAAGGTGCATACCAGGCTGCCATGACGAGAGCTAATGGATGATGTACAAAATGAGGGCCTGTGGGATGAGCTGAGGTGGTTTGAACAATAGTGGTTTGGATAGGTGTGGTGGATGTACTTATACTAGTGATCTGATTTTGAGCAGATTTGGGATGGTAGGAGCCAAAGTGATGGAGAAGCTGAAATTCGGGAGGTGTAGTAGGTGAGGCTTCTCTAATAGGACTCTGTGGTAGATCTAGGGGCTCAAGATCGTCAAAGTCTATCTTACTTTGTGACTTGCTTCTAAAAAGGGTTTTTTCTGATTTTAAGTCAAAGGGGGAATCCTACAAGGCTACGAGATGTTCAGGTACTGATCTTGCTTTATGGATGGACCTATCGGTAGCTAAATTTCCAGTTTCAGAAGCTTGCCACAGAATCTTCTCTGGGTCATCTACTATGATAGGGGGATTTGGGTCTGGATGAGATCTGGTGTTAATTCTTCGTGAAGCCAGATTTCGAGTCTAGAGTTTAGAGAGGATGGTATTTGTGATTGTTTCAGATGGATAGCCTCTCTAGGGTTTTACTAATGTGAAGGCTGGTCAAAACAAAAAGATGGACTAGTGGAGTCGCCAGGTGGATTTTTATGATAACTATGGTCCACCACCAACACTATAAAATATGCTTACGGGAAAAAGTTTTATAGCAAACTTTGAGATGGAAAATTGAAAAGAAGAGTGATTCACTTGGCTTTAACAGTTTGCTAAGCTGTATGGACAAGCTAATGGTTCTCTTGGCAAGAAGACTTCTACTTATCTTCTATGTTTTAGGTGAGGTTTTCTAAATCGCTAAGTTATACTTAGTTTGTCATTGATTACATAGCTTTTACCCTAAGCTTAAGTTTTTGCAAGGATGAGTTAGCAGAAAGGTGTGGTTTATGAATTTTTTGGTCTTTTATGGAGTTTTTTAGGCCTACTGGAGGATAGTGGAGTCACCAGGTGGAACTTGGTTGTTTTTGTAAAGATGTAGCTATTTTCCACCACCAGTAACTAGGGAAAAGCCAATCTGGGAATGTTTTTGAGGTTTTTCTGAGTTCTTTATGTAGCCTATGAGGTTTGGAAGAGTTTCCTATAACTGAATCATCATTTTGCTAAGATGGTGAAAGAGCTAGCTTCTACTCTTCGAACAACACTTAAGTTTTCTAAGTTTGATTGAGACTTCGAGAGTTACTAAGGAGTACTTATATTGTCACTAACTCGGAAGGTCCCACCGTGATCACCATTATGTTAGTGAGCGGTGGGATAAGTTCACAAGGTAGTATTCTCAAAGGTTTCTGAAGGTTTAGGGAAACTAATTTTGTTTATCACTCAGAGTCCCACCGTGATCGCCATTATGTTAGTGAGCGGTGGGATAGGTCGATTGGATAGTATTCTAAATTTTAGCAAAGTAGTAAAGCCTACTGGAGGCTAGTGGAGTCGCCAGGTCCACCACCAGTACTGACAAAAACCAATCTAAGGGAGTTTTTGGGGTTTTTCTGAGTTAGTTATGTATTCCTAAGGTTTGTAAGAGTGTCCTACAGCTGAGTCATCATTTTGCTAGGATGGTGAGACAACCAGATTCTACTCTTCTAAGTTTGACTGAGATTTTGAGAGTTCCTAAGGGATACCTAGGATGTTTTGGCTCAAGGACCATCGTGATCGCCATTATGTTAGGGTCCCATGATTTGGCTGATTGGCAAGCCAAATGATAGTGTAACATCAAACTAGTCTTTGGAGCCCAAGGACCTAGCCTTCCTGGACTCAGAGAGGGCTCTCTCTATTTGTGTAAGGGATATCTGTGTGTATGCTTATTGTGTTCTGATTTTAGGCTAGTTATGAAGTGGGTTTTTTGGTTTTGGTTTTTAGGTTGTGAGGGATGAACTAATCAAAGACATAAGATAGGTAAAAATATGTCAGATCAACTGGGCTATGGGGTCGAAAAGGTCAAGAAAGCTTTCAAATGGTGATACAAGGTTGTTGAAGGGCCGATTTGATTCAAGGTAAAATGGATCTTTGGGAAAAATGGAGTAAGATGGACATCAAGTTTGTGAATAAAAAGGGATTTCAAGCAGAACTAATATAATAGCTGATATAAACATGGTAGGGCAAACCATTAATCATGATAAATGTAACTTTAAGCTAATCAATGCATGGAAATAAACATTCAAGCCATGCATAGAGATATATAACTCTCTAACTTTAGGAAATGGCTATCAGACTTTTGGGAAATACAATTAAGACAGAAAAATAACTCAAATCACTATGCTGGAACACCTAAACACACTACTTCAAGCTATTGGGCACTTTGAAAACAAGATTGCATAGTCTTAGGCAAAGGGCAAGATCAGAACAAGACCTCCTTGGTTCAACAAATGACAATCTAATCAGTCAAAGAGAATTTTCATAGATGGAGCTATGGCTAGCCATGAGTAAGAAGGGCATACCATAAATCATACTTATCATGCATAAAACCATGAATGAAACAAGCAAACAATATTCTTAAGTTATTAAAGCGCAATCAAGAATTATTTAATGTGACTAAGAATGAAGAAAACATGGAAGCTATGAAGAGACAAGAAATTTGAGGTGCCTCCAAGGGCATGTCTCAAATTTGTTCTCTACTATCCTATAGTAAGCAAGAACATGGATTTATGAATGAAAACTAGGAAACAAAACAGAGAGAGAGACACTATACCATTCTACCAAGTCATGGAATCCAATAACAACCCTCTTTCATCATCCAAGAACATCCAAGAGACTATCCAAAAGCATGAGACAAGTATTTCTTCCAAAGCTTATATGACCATATATTGCTTCCATTCATCAATTCCAGCCTTGTTTACAATGAAAACCTTTGGAATATATAGGCCAAAGTGAGGAAAGCGTCTTAGTTCAACTTGCAATCTCATTTGCCTATCCAAAATATCTCATTTTTTCCTTGAGGCTTTGCAAAGCCCAAGGCACGAAATATCTAATAAAATATCTCAAAAATGATAAAAAATGGAAATATATTGACTTTTCATAACTTATCATGTACAAAAATAGCTAAACTCACATGAGGAAAAGTCAATTTTGAAAGGTTCAATTTTTACAAAAATACTCAAAAACTACATCAGCAAAAGGTCCCTTGACTTGCTGGCAACCTTTGGAGGCCTTCCCGATGTCAAAACGAGGCTCATGATATCTCGTTGGAAAGATATGAGTGGCTAATTTCTGAAAATGGTTATTTTAATCCCAAATTACCACTTGAAATTTTCTAAAAATAGGCCTATGTGTAAAAACCCAAAAAATAAGCCTTGCTGATAAACGAGGCAGAGTGTAGAAAAAGTGAGTGTTTTTCGCCATTTTGGGGAGAAAAAGATCTTCAATTGTTATAAAAATCACTGAGTATGTGCCCCTAAAATTATGGCATCCAATGATAGCATTTTCATCCTTTTATGATATCCAAAACTGAAATGGCGATGCCCATGAGTTTTGGCCAAAAACCCAAAAAATGACAAAAAACCAAAACATGTCGAATTTCACCCAAAATTGGTGAGCATGACCCTCAAGGGTTTTCAGCAACATGTTGTGAAGTATAGGAAAAAATTTGGAGCCTTGAGGTGTCTTTCCTCAATTTTTGTGCCAGGCGTTTCCCTTTAACCTCCTTGAGTTTTTCTTGAGCAGCCTTCAACTTCCGTCAGGCAAACTGATTGAGCCTTTTATAATGCCCGGTCATCCTCCGTTGAAGGTCTAAGTCCCTGTTTGCCTTCTCCAATTTCTTCTCCAAGTGATCATTAACTCTCTCGAGCCATGTTTCTCGATTGTTCTCTATCTCTTGTTTGAACAATGCAGTGACAGAGGTAGATTGGAGAAGGGCATCTTCTTCTTCTTCTTTTTTCTCAAGGGCCTTTTTTAGCCCCATGGTTCTTGGCCTCTTTCGCCTAGGATGATCTTCACCTTCACTTTCCTTGAACTCACCCATGAGTTCTTCCAATCTCGCCTATGCTTTGGAGGCCTCCTTTTTGTATCGGATGGCCCGTGTCTCATATACAGCCATATGGACACTCATTTGCTTGTTTTGGACTTGCAAAAAGTGATTGAATTTCCTAGCTCTATGAAGATCAACCCTCAAGACATCAATTTGGATTTCTCTATGGATCAAGATATTTTATAGGATTCGGGCTTCATTATCACTATCATCACTTTAGATTTGGATGATGTCGAATTCCCTTTCCTGTTCATGACTGCTTTCTTCCTTGTCCTTCCCTTTGCTTTGGGTGGCTCTTCTAGTACTCTTCCTCTTGGGAAATTCGACCATGGGTTTCTTGGGAAATTTTCCCTTACTTCATAGGGCCCTAGTTACATTTGGAGTTACAACTCTAGGCACCATTTTCTTGCTATTCGGGCCTTGGCGACTTTCGGAGAAGAGAGCATGGCCCCTTGCCTAGGAGAGGCAACTAGCACATGCTCCATGGGCTCTTTACCCTTGTCACTTTGCCCCTCATTTTTGCCACTGTCTTGGAGTTCTTTATGGATGCCTTGGCTGTCCTTTTTCACTTCCCTTTGAGGGTTGTCCTCCTCACTGTGCTGCAAATTTTTATCCCGCTGCCCCCCTTCTTCTTGAGGTTGTTGTTCCTATTTAGTAGGTTGTTGTTCATCACCCTGAGGCTGCCTCTGCTCATATTTTTGTAGCTGATGTGTATCATGTTGTGGTTTCCCCTATTCAGCATCTTTTTGCTACCCCTGTTCATCACCTTCATGCTGCTCCTATTCAGCACCTTCATGCTACTCCTGTTCAGCACCTTCTTGCCCTTGTTGTTCTATCTCACTGTGATGCTACTTATCAGCACTTTCTTCTTCATCCCCTTGCTACTTCTCATCATCACTTTCCTCTTCCTGCTCATGTCCTTCTTCCTCATCATGGTCATGCTCTTCTCCTTTTTCAGGCTCCTTTGTTTGTTTTGTGGTAAACTTGAGCTTCCTGGGAATAGGCTTGCTAGAAGAAGGTGAAGGATGGTGAGTAGGAGGTGTAGGGGATGTATGAACTAGAGGGACAGTGGATAAATCTGGATGGGTGATGAAAGTATCCCAAGAGACCTCCCTATTTTCAAGTTGATGAAGAATGATGACTTTGATGAGAGAGTGATGGAAGAGGCAGGCTGTTTGCTGTGAAGGAGTCTTCTTTTGAAAAGTGGAGGCCATTTTATCATTGCTCCTGTGTAAGAAGAAAGGAAGATTTAGCAACTTGGCCCTTGTGAAATGCATGAGCAGTCGAATGTGATAGGCATAAACTCAGGAGAATCTTCCCTCACAAGAGAAGTATTTCATGATGATCTTCATGAGGGGGGCGTAGCTAGTCAAAAGATATGGGAAGGGGAAAATGGAAGGACATGAATCTCTGTGATAGGGCTTTAGAAAGGGCTTGTAATCTTCTGAGTCCAAGTGGCTTTGTTTAAACCACTTCTCCCCAATATAAGGGATTTTAGTGGCCTTGGAGATGGACCTTGGAGAGAATTTGAAGTCTAGGCCTGCCAGCTGGAAATGCTTGTCTTGAAACCTCAAAGTGCAAAGATGTGATCAAAGGAGAAAAGCTCTTCACCTCTTGCACTGTTTGAAAAAAATCTAAACACCCAACCTCATGGAAATTGAACAAGACTGATGGGTGGGCATTCACTTCTTCAGTGGAAACACGCTCAAATATTTTATGCAAGCCACTCCTACTATCCTACCTGGGAGGCATCTTGTTTTGAATGCTCTCTGCAAAACCAAGCTGCCCCAAATGGCTTTTGAAATTCTTTCTCAAACATAAATCTGTCTTCTTTGTTAGTCACTGTTTGACCAAGGCAAATTTTCCCCAAAGGCTATGTGAAATGTTTCTTTAATATCAGCTCTCTGCCCCTTCCAAATCACTGCTTGTCTTCCTTTGTATGCCAATCCACAAATAGTTATAATAACAAGCACATAGACAAAAAAAAAGGTACACACAGTCAAATGATCACTATGTTTGGGTAAGGTCACAAAGCTTTTCTGCATTTTTGGTATAAGCAAGACAGCCTTGTAGAAAAAAAACACCTCTCCCAATCAAAAACACTTCTCTTGTACTACACTGTTTCACATACACAGGTAGATAAAACACCTTTAGATTGAGTTTGAAAGATTTTTCAGCACAACTTGTTTTATGGGACCAAAAGAAGGCAACAATAGTCTCATTGTTTCACTTATTCAAAAAGAGACATTCTTTGAAGGTGACAAGGCATTCTATCTAAGAATACTGCTTTCAACATAGGCTCATTGATGTCACCTCACCATCACTATGCTTTCCTTAAAACCACTGCTTTACCTTCTAACAATGTTTTCACCATACACTTGGCTGACAGAGGTTAGCTTTTCCCTATCACAGTTAGGGCACCTCCAACAATTTGACAAAACCTCTACTACTGTGTGTATTTTGACTTGCAGGTTTATGTTTTAGCACTATTTTGAGGGCAGTTTTTTAGGCCTTTTTACATCAATATAAACACACCACTTTCAATATGTCAATGTTGGGCAATCATAGCCACAACAATCTCGGATCTTAAACAAAAATTCAACCCTCCTTACCACTGTTTTCACCACTACATATAGCTGACAGAGTTTATGGTTTATCATAGTCTTGAGGGTAGCTTTAGGTTTTTTGAAACAAAAATGACTACTCCACTATCATCCAA
Organism: Pinus albicaulis; assembly: GCA_034641835.2. NCBI lineage: Eukaryota > Viridiplantae > Streptophyta > Pinopsida > Pinales > Pinaceae > Pinus > Pinus albicaulis. Next base: position 343,359,129 of record CM076573.1, on the reverse strand, counting down.
CTGAAACAATCTTCTTCAAACTATTTACCTCAACACTCCTTGATTTATTGTGAGAGTTTCTCTTTTTTAATCACCACTTATCAGCTCGAATATAGCAAGGAGGTAAATGAAAATACCTTGAAAATGGATGGCAGCCCTTGTTTGAAAAGTTTGAATAGCTTTCAGGGCTTTTTGAAGGCATTTGGACTATTGAAACATGCATGACACGTTGAAATGGGAAGGCGCCGCGCAATAGAAAAGGTGTTGGGTCGATGATGGGCAGCTGTGACCGGCGCCTACAAGTGCGCCACACACCGCTATAGGCATGCCGCACAACAATAAAAACTATTCGTAAATTGACTCCTGAACATGCCGCACGCTTTTCCAAGTGCACCGCGTGGTCTCAAAGCTTCAAACTTCTGCAAACTTGCTCGAAAATTCCTTGTTTTGGTCAGAGAGCAGCAAAGGGGAGTGTTGCTCATGTTTGAAATGCAAAATGGATCTTCGAAACGGTCTTTAACTCTTTTTGAAAGTGAGCAAGTCAATTACCCTTGAGTTTGATTTGTGAGGGTTTTGAAACCTTTTTGAAAGAAAGGCATTGGTTGCAAAAAAAAAAACATAAAACACTTGCCTTTGCAGTTTTATTATTTTGAAACATTTCAAATTCCAATACTTGACCAAGATCACTAAAGTGTTGTAGATGATACCTTTGAATATTTTCCGTGGATGTGACATTTTTCAAAGTGAAGAAATCATCCTCAAAGACACAATTTCTCTTATGTTCTCTCATCTGATGAGGACAAATGTTTCCTGTGTCCATATCTGTTTTGAAAAGGAAAATTTTCTCAAGACCATCAACTGATCATAGAAGCATTCTTTAAATGACATTTCTCTTTGGCATGTGGGTGAAAATTCCTCATGAATCAGGAAGAACAGAATTTTCTTGAAAAGTAATCAACACTCTTTGGCCTATCTAACCCATCTCTCAACCTTAGCAGGGTTGTTTCATTTTGGCTCCAGACTGCTTTTGAAAGAAAAATATGATAAGAGATAAAAACAACCTCTGGGATTATTATAGTACCCTTTCTTCCTCTTTGTTTTTAACATCATTTCTCTGTTTATAAGCCTTCAACTGTCTCCTATTCTTCTTAAAACTTGTCTCTCAGACAGAGAAAATCCTAAAATCAATTACTGCCCTGGCCCTCTACTTATGGATGTAGGAGGCCTACTTTGACAAATACCTGGTTTCCTTTATACATGATGGTAGAAGTTAGTTTGAGACCAAGACTTTTTGACTCCTTTGGCCATCTGCTTAATAATATTTATTCATTGATGATCAACCTATTAGCTTCAAATTGTAATTCAATAACAATGAAACTCATGCAAACAATTTTTTAAAAGCACCACTGCTTTGCCTGTACCTTTAACATCATTTTTATTTAGAAACCTTCAATTGTCTTCCACTGTACCTAAAATTTGTCTTTACAGTTAGTGAAAAACTTAAAAACAAACTTTACCCCTGGCCCTCTGCTTATAGATGAAGGAGGCCTTCTCAGTCTTCAACCCTCTGCTTATAAAATGAAGGAGGTTTTTCTCAGTGATGCCATTTCATCAGCTTTTAAGAGTGTTATTTTTCCTTTCACTGCCTTTTCATGCTTGAGCAAATGAAGAATGACAAATTTATAATAGTCAAGATGGGCACTTCTCTGAGACATGTAATTCTGTTTTTCAAATATCTCTGTGCCTCTTTAGACATCACAAGCAATTTGATTAGTATTTGCAAAGCACTTCTTGTCATTCATAATTTACTGACCTTTGACTGTGATCGCAGGAGCTTAATGAAACAACTCTCTGCCCTGTAGCTGCATCCCAGGCTCAAAATCACATGAGAAGCAGTTGTCTTCTCATGTTGAGCCAAATAATGTCTTCTGGGATGCTGGTACACTTCTGCTCTTGAAATATCCATTGAAACACTGTAAAACCACCTAATATTAGTTTGACCTAGGGCATGTGCATTACTGAGACTTTAGGGCTTGTTAGTGGCGCGACTTAAGGATGTAACCAACTTTATTTGTAGAATGGGAGGGTCTATTATGATTGGTCTATAGCAGATAGAGGTTCTTTGGCTTTAGGATAGTTTTCCAAGGGAGAAATGCCTAAAGCGCCACTACCTAACTTAGGGGAGACTTCTTTGGACATATTTGGATTTTTTTCTTTGGAGCTGATGGACAAGCTAGTATGGGTGAGGCTATATAGGGCTTGATAATGAGGTTTCATCTCGTCATGGGTGGATTGAAAAGGTAGGAGGGAAAAAAATGTTTATGGGTGTTTTCTAGCTGGCAAATTTGACAATTTTTTAGATCAGCTGCTAGAAAACTTGGCTGTTACAACTAGTCGTCACCAACAAGTGAAAAATACTGATGACTAATATGAAGGAGGATTTGAAATCCCCTATATAAAGTGTCACACCAGGAGGTAACTCCTCAAAATCAGAATGTATATTAGCTGAAGAATGCACATGAATTTATACATGGAGGTGAGGCTATTGGGATTCATCTTCCAATGACTCTTGGCCTTTTCCTTATTTCCTAATATTAAATAATTTACAATATTGAATGTGCACACCCATCCTATAGGATTAGGTGTCAACATTCCCCCCTTTAATCTAAAGGGATGTTGGTGAGTCCAAGCATCAATCTGAACTTTTCAAACTTTTCTCTTCCAAGTGCTTTGGTGAAGATGTCAGCAGTTTGCTCATTTGTGGAACAATGATGTAGATGGATGGTTTTGGCCTGAACATGATGTCGAAATAGATGGTACTTTGTATTGATGTGCTTTGTTCGATCATGGAACTTTGGGTTCTTGGCCAAATTTATTGCAGAAGTGTTGTCGATCATGAGTGGAGTGGAATACATTTGTTTCATCTGCAAATCTTCCAGGATCTTCCGGAGCCACACAATTTCTTTTGTTGCTTCAGCTGCTGCCACATATTCTGCCTCGGTCGTGGAATCTGCTGGAACTGATTGTTTGCGTGATCTCCATGAGACAGCTCCTGATCCAAGACTCATGGTGTAACCTGTAGTAGACACCCCTGTTTCTTTGTCGCCATCAAAGTCTGAATCAGAGTATCCGATCAAGCTGAAGTCGCCTACTTGTGTATATTTGAGTCCAAAGTCTTGAGTCCCCTTCAAGTACCTTAGCACTCTTTTTGTAGCAGACCAATGTCCTTCACAAGGTTTTTGCATGAACCTTGAGAGGATTCCAACAGCAAATGAAATGTCAGGTCTGGTGGTGGTCAGGTAGATAAGACTTCCTACAAGCTGTCTATAATTAGTTGCATCCTCAAATTCCTTCCCTTCAATAGATGTGAGCTTCAAGTTTTGTTCCATTGGAGTGGTTAAGGGATTACAGTCATCCATGCCAAATTTGTTCAAGAGATCTCCAATGTACTTCTTTTGAGAAAGAAATATGGATTTAGGATGTTGAATTACTTCAATACCCAAATAGTAATGAACATGACCCAAATCAGTCATTTCAAAACCTTTCTTCAACTCTTTCTTCATGGATGCAATATAGCTCTCATTTTTTCCTGTTATCAAAAGATCATCTACATATACCACAAGATATACAACTGTTTTTCCAACTTTCTTAACAAACAAAGTTGCATCATCAATATCAAAATGTTTGAAATCAAGTTTCAGAAGATGCTCGGTCAATTTCTCATACCAGGCTCGTGGTGCTTGCTTGAGGCCATACAAGGATTTTACAAGTTTGCAAACTTTGTGTTCTTGACCCTTTATCACAAATCCTTCTGGCTGGGACATATAAACTTTCTCCTTTAGATCTCTATTCAAGAAGGTTGTTTTTACATCCATCTAATGGACTTTCCATCCATTCTGAGCTGCTAAGGCAAAGAGAGTCCGGATGGTGGTCCATTTTGCTGTGGGAGCAAAAGTTTATTCATAATCGACTCCTTCTTTTTGTGCGAATCCTTTTGCCACAAGCCTGGCCTTGTGCTTGTCAAGTGAGCCGTCTGCTTTGTACTTGTTCTTGTAGACCCACTTACAGCCAATTGGTTTCGTTCCCAAAGGCGGATCAACCAGCTTCCAAGTGCCATTTTTTATCAAGGCATCATACTCCTTCTGCATCGCTTCTTTCCATTCATCATGAGAAGCGGCTTCTTTGAAGGAAGTTGGTTCATGATCTGTAGACAAACTCAATTCACAGTTATAAGCAATATCCATATCAACAGGGAAATCAGAATTATCTACATCACCTTCGATTTCTTGAGTGGAACTTCTTGTTCCTGTTTTTCCAACCTCATCAGGATGAACATCCTCCAGTGTCTTTGTCAGCCATTTGGGAGGACCTTTCTGAGATGGCTCAGGCTGGTCATTTGACTGAGTTGGGATTGATTCAAGATTCAATCTCCCAATTCTGTCAATCACATCATCCAATGTGTCATCCGTGGTTGTTTCTTCATGTGGGGGAGAGAGTGCTTCAGGACATGATTCCAAAGTTTGATTCAATATCGGAATCCCCCCTTCAAGATGTGGAATCACATTATCAAATTCTTGGAAAGACTTTGCATGTGTGAATCTATCCAGGCGATCAAGTTGCCGCTCAACAACCTTGTCACTCTTGGAAGTTTCAAGAAATATGACATCTCTTGCTATCACAAAATTCTTATTTGCTTCATCATAGAGACGATATCCTTTGGAGGTATTGGAGTACCCCAAGAAGATACATTTTCTGCTTCTAGCACCAAGTTTGTTCCTTTGACCCTTGGGTATCAAGGCATAACAGGTGGACCCAAAGACCCTGAAATTCTTTACCGAAGGAATGTGGCCATGCCACATTTCAAAAGGAGTTTTGTTTCTAATTTAACTTGAAGGATACCTATTCTTTATGTAAACAGCACATAGAACTGCATCAGCCCAAAACATCAATTTTACATTCTTGAAAAATAACATGGAGCGGACCATATTTAAAATAGTTCTGTTCATTCTTTCAGCTACACCGTTCTGTTGCGGATTATATGGCACATTTGTTTGATGTTTGATTCCATGTTGACGAAGATAATTTTCAAATTCGTTTGAAGTGTATTGTTTTCCATTATCAGTATGTAGAGAGCCAATATGTGTTTGTGCATCATTTTCAATCCATGCATGAAAATTCTTGAAAGTTTGAAAAGCATCAGACTTATTCTTCAGTAAGTAAATCCAACACATTCTGGTGTAGTCATCAATAAATTTCATCATGTATTTGTTTCCATTTGTAGAAGCAATAGGCATAGGGCCACATAAATCTGAATGAACAAGTTCAAGTTTTCTATGTGCTCTGGAGTGTGAATCATGAAATGGATGTTTGCTATGCTTTCCTAGAATACAAGCATCACATTCCTTAGGTTTTCTAGGAATTGTAGGCAGTCCATCAACACCATTTTTCTTCAACAAATGAAGGTTGTCATAGTTTAAGTGTCCAAATCTAGCATGCCATAAAAGACTTGATGGGAATGTACCTTCATCATGATGTGAACTGAATGCAAAGTTTTGAGCATGAGCAGATGAACCTTTCAGCTTCAAGAGTCTCCCTTCTTATATTCCCTCCATGACAAGTGAGTGATCTGATGCTGATCTGACCTCTGCCTTGCCATCAAACAAGTGAACTGAGTGTCCTTGCTGCCGGATTTCGATCAGGGACAGCAAGTTTCTCTTCAACTCCGGGAGGTATAGAACCTCATGTAGGATATGATCAGGAAAACCAGGCAGTTTAAGCCTGACTGTGCCAAGCCCTGATGGCTTGAGTTTGGATTTATCTACGAAATATACTGCTCCATCAACTTTGTCAGTGAATTCTTCAAAAAAATCTTTTCTAAATGTCATGTGACATGTTGCTCCTGAATCTAGCAACCAATCATCTCTCCATGAAGTAAATGAAACATCAAATAGGTTTTCAGTTACTCCATTGTTACAATGTGCTAGAACAGAATGAGCTGATTCAGCTGGTTTACCTTTGTCTTTGTCATTAGTTTTACCTTTTTCTTGATTTGTTTGCTGCTGAGCTTTAGATTGTCTGCCCCCCTTTTCTCTGAAGTTTCTTCTTCGTCTTATGCCTTCTCTTCCTCTGGATTGACCTGAAGCATGTCTCTTTTCTCTCTGTGCCAAGTAGGCAGCCTCTTTAGAAGATGAAGGGACTGTCATCTTCTTTTGAAGGAGAAGAGAAAAAAATTTGCTGGAGAATCTCTTTTGAAGGAAAGAAAACAAAAAACACTCTTTGCTGGAAAATATACTGAAAAAACTCTTTGCTGCAAATATACTGAATTTAAAAGGACAGAAACACTTTTTGCTAAAATACTGAATTTAAAAAACACAAGCTCTTTACTAAAAACTGAATTCTACACCAAAAAATATGTGTATTTTTTGTTTTGTTTGGGAAAAAAAATTTGTATGTGAAAAAATGGTGGAAGGTGCGGTATTAAAAAAAGGGAGGGGGCGGAAATAAAGGACAGAACGCTATACACAATGTAAGGGCGGTATTTTTAAACGCAGGTGGAATTGGAATATGAATGAAGGGCAGTATTGGAATGTTGTAACATGAAAGCAACGTATTATGGTGTTACAAACTGCGTGGAGGCGTATGGAAGCAGTGTATTAAACATTGGACAGAACATGTTACAAATATAGAGCTACGTGTTATGTATATGAACTGTGAAGAGTCGGGTGGGGCGTAATAAAACGTTGGAGATAGAGCATTTAAAACTAGAGAGGAGCTATATATATATATATATATGACAAAGCGATATATTGTATGACTGTGCAGCGTTGTGGAGGGTGTATTGTAATGACAGTGCGTGGTAATGAAGCATTGTGTAGTGACAACATTTAAAATGGAGCAGATAGCGTTTAAAATGGAGCAATCAAGGCATACTCAGTGTATATGAGCAGCGTATGACTGTAGGGAGCGTTGGATATACAGCGAGAGAAGGGGCGTTGGATATACAGCGTAGAGGGATCCGCTGTAAGGAGATGGGATTTTCAAGCGTGGTCGAATGGAGGTTGCGTTGGAGGAGAGCTCTGTAGAGTTGTAGGCGGTGGGTTTAGTTGGACGGAGGAAGGGCAGTAGAGGCGGTATTGTAAAGTGGAGGGGCGTGTTGTATGTGCAACGGAGGGGAAGTCGATGTGGGAGACGGGTATGGAGAGAGTGGTAGGATGGATGCAGGGTAGGGGAAATGGGTGAGTCGATGGAGAATGGAGGAGGCCAAAAGGTCGTTACAAAAAAAATGAAATGGCAGTGTGCAGGACTGTAGGATTGCAGAGTGGCAGGGGCTGCAATTTGCAGAATTTCAGGGTCTACAGAATTGCAGAATCTTCAGGAGCTGCAGGAGCTGCAAATGTCAGACCTGTGGATAATTTAAGAGAAAAAAAATGCAGAATAATAGTATAGCAATTTAATAGGAGCAGCAAAAACTATATTAAAAACTGACTGAGCAAACGAGAGGGAGTTACACCATAGGCAGAAATGCCAATAGTGGAGCTGGCTCTGATACCATGTCAGACTAGGAGGTAACTCCTCAAAATCAGAATGTATATTAGCTGAAGAATGCACATGGATTTATACATGGAGGTGAGACTATTGGGATTCATCTTCCAATGACTCTTGGCCTTCCTTATTTCCTAATATTAAATAATATACAATATTAAATGTGCACACCCATCCCATAGGATTAGGTGTCAACATAAAGCCACCATGAGATGAAGAATGGGTGATCACATTGTTATGCTAGCCAAAATTGCCCAAGAAATACCAGCAGTGTGTGACCTGGAGCTAGAGATAGAGGGGATTCGATTTTTGGCCATCCAACAATCTTAGTCAATCACAGTAGAGAGAGAGGGATATTGCACTGAGGCAAGCTTAGAAAACAACATCCTTACATCGGGACCTAGAACCATTGTCTAGGGGCCCTTTGTCAAGTGGGTAAAATTTCTTCTTCGTATCAAACATTTAATAAGAAGAGGCCTAGAGCCACTATTTGCACTATTATTGTTTGACTCTCTTCAATATTTTCTATATATTTTTCTTATAGTTTTAGTTTAATTTGAGTATACATTTGCATGCTTTTACCTCTAGATTGTATGCTTTTGAACACCACCACTTTCTGCCTGTTACCTAGAGTTTAAAGGGTCGAACCACACCCTTTAAACTAGTGCGATTTCGTACATCCATGCACCAAATCCACCACAACAGTGGAGAAGGAAAATTCTCGCACCGCACATCACGAAAATATTGAACAAATTCATTCGGACATTCCCAAGGGTGTAATACCCCAAAATGGATAATGTAGTAATACAAAAACACAATAGCTGAATAGTAGCAAAGTAAACAATTAATCTAAATACAACATCAGAATGTACAGAGAAGCTGAGCCATTTTATTATATGAGAGGTGAATAAACCAGTACAACAGTGCTCAAAATATGAGACACTCAAGCCAAAGAGATGGCCTAGAATGACCCTGAAAGGATCCCACAAGATGGATTGCATAATTGTTGGACTACTAGAAGGAAAAATGTGCTATCCCTGCTGGAAAATGTCAGGGCAGCAACTGCTGGAAAATAGAAAGTTAGATCTAGGAAGTTTGGGAGCTCCAATGATGCTGAAACTTTAGATCCAGGCTCTATGATGGATACCCAAGATAACCTAGAAAGGATTTTCCAAATCTATGAATCTAATAAAGTCACCCTCATCGGGCTTGCACAGAAACATTGATGGGTATGTAGATCTACTGCATGAATTGAAGATATGATGGTTGCATTGATGTGCAATCAGCTCTATGCAAGAAGGGTTGATATCTTCTCTATATCATTGGAATAGAATCTCAATATCTAGCTGCTCTTTCCTCCTCCACTGAATGTGGCTGCTGAATATTCAACAACTTCAGAAAACTGCACTTTCAAGGAGGGCGAGGCTCAAGCCTGCTGCTAGATATTTCAAATCAGCCCATGAATTATGGGAACAATGAAACCAAATTGAGGAGATGTTCCCTCATAGGATTTCCAATTGAAATGCTGAAAACTTCCTTCCTCCAATAGATCTACAGGACTGAACTATGCAATTCTTGAGGGGACTGTTGCTGCATAGAGGTAAAACACAATGGCCTCAATGTCGGATATAGATCTATTGCTCCTAAAAGGCTGAATGTGAATAACAAAGTGAAGGATGAATCCTCCATCGGTTTCCTAACTGGAATGCTATAAAAAACCTCCTGAAGATGGCACCAATGCCTAATTAGGAATAAATCCCAATAGAAACCTTCCTAGAGTAGGCACTCGAATTCCCCCTTGGGTAAGGGTGGGATTTCTTCTCAAAAACACCCTGTGCTAAATGGCACTGCAGACTTAGGTAAACAACATAAGCGTGCATAGAAATATCCTAAGACAAATCTGGATCTAAGCAAATCAGAAATAATAATGCAAGACTAAAATTTTCCTTCTATTGTGCCTTCATCTACATAATATATATTGTGAGCCTTCCATAGCCTAGTCCCACCTCATAACTGCGTTGCCTATGTAGACATAAGTATCCATGATTGACTGCACTATCTCTCCATGTCATCCATCACGTGATGATCACCCTTTCCATCATGTGTGCATTAAGTGCATTACTTCCTCCATTATGTGTGCATTAGATGCACCACTTCCTCCACTAAATTATCATAAGTTCTTTATGATCTTACTTTGAATGCACTATAATATTAGTTTACCTCTTCCATGATCCTTATGATTTTACATTTAAGATACATGATCTCCACTCTTCCTTCATTTAAGAAGTTGCTCCACTACTCCATAATGTAGATCTAGATCAAAGATATCCACATACACACATCAAAAGTGGATTTTATTCATCTATGGGGTTTGTGGGTCCCTCCACCCTCTTATTTACTTAATTAATTATGTTTATTAAGAACTCTAATATTTCAATAAACAGATGAAAATTTTGGAATATTATAGTCCTCCCTACAAAATGTTGCTTGACCCAAAGCAACTGCCAAAGTAGATGCTGGAGCAATTTGCCCCCCTCCAAATGACATCCACACAAGGAAGGTCTTCCCATTTTTTGCAATGAGTCATGTATGCCAAACACCATAGTTGCCTCACTAGAATGTCTAGAGTGACCTCTAATTGTGTAGCTAGATGTCCCTCCTCAATCCTGAAGCTCCAAGTGACAACCATAAGCTATCGAACACTCTCCATAATATATGAGATACATAAATATATATGGTGCCTTCCACCAAAGGAAAGCTCCAACTCACAAATAATACCTCCATCCCATGTACATGAAGTAAAAATAGGCTCTTCATGCCTCCATCCTTAGCCCTGTTGGCATTGTTGGATCCAAGCATCATCCCAACATTGTGCAAAAGAATAAGTAGATAATATGGGTAGACAAAGATGTCAAATCATATTCTCCCAATAGTAACCACCACCGCAATGCTCCATGTTGCCACACCACACCATCAAAATACCAAGTGGGTTGGCCATATTCCCTCAAGAGAAGCCACCGCAGTAATGCATCTTGATGCCCCCTACATCATCATCAAAAAAAGTATGGTGTCCATACTCTCCAAGTAAGATCCATCGGAGGAATGCTTCTTGTTTGCATCCTCCATCATTATCATGCAAAGAAGGGGAGTATGTCAAGCCAAACTCTCCCAAGAGTAACCATAGGAACAAGATCACCTGCTGCCTCTTCACATCATTATGTGAATCATGGAGTAACAACAACATACTAAATGACATGAGGAATGTCATATCAACCCAATACAAAAAACTCCATCATTACACATCATGAGAGTATTATGCCATATTACAAACAATACAAAACACATAAACATGGGATATGTCATGTGATGGCCAAACTCTCTTAAGGACAACCAAGGTAAACATGCCTTATTTTGCTGCATTCTGTCATTGATATACAAGGCATGAGTCAAAGAAATATGAATCATTGGGTAGTAACCATACTCACCCAAGAGAAGTCAGTGTGGCCATACCTCCTCCTTCATTACATCAGTGTTTTGCAAGGCATGGATCATGAAAATATGTGTTGTTGGGTAGTAACCATACTCACCCAAGAAAAACCAATCCATCCATGCTTCTTGCTGGCCTGTCTCACAGTTCGGCAAGTGGATTTTAAACCCTTTTCTCTGCATCAACAACCATTCATCCCAATGTGGATGATGGATCTCATTCTGCAAAAACTTGGTATCCTCCCATTGTAGGAAACCAAACTCCTCAAACTGTTGAATAAATTTGCACTCCATGATATTTTGAAATGCACCTCCATTGAGGTCTATCCATGAGATCCTCTCATCCAAGTCCCATTGGAACCCATAAGGCTCTGAGTTGTGAAGATATCATTGAGAAAGAGTCATATTGAAAGGGGAAAATATTTCCCATCTCAAGATGTCTACCATCTATCATTTTTACCTCCATTACTTCATGAGTGAAGCTACCTTTGAATTCTCCAAGAAAAATGGTGCCCTCTCATCATCACTATAACTAAGTGACAGTGTTGTAGATCTACAGGGTGATACATGTGTTGTCTGATGGCCACATACAATGCTAAACTCATATTTTGGCACTATACTGAATTGGATCATACTCATCCCATATTCTGAAACTCCACATTTCAACTCAAAGGGTTGAATGTAGCTCAACAATGATGAACTGGGATAGCTCTTCATCTCCTCCTTGATCAAATCAAGGGTCCTCTACACAATGATATGTTGCTGCTTCAAATCGGCATGGTGTTCTAATCCTTGGTCATGCAATGGCTCTGATGGCATGTTCTCACAAGTTTCAATATGAGGCACTAAAATAATATGAGATGAAGGTGGATGCATACCTTGGATCAAATGATACTCATAAACATCTTGCAAGATCACAAGAGTTTCCTCCTTCAGTGCAATTATCTCTCTAACTGTTGGTAAGAGTAATGGCAACTCTTCTACCAATGTACCAGCGCTAGAATAAACCTCCTCTTCCTCGTGCATCTCCTGAGTCATGCATGGGAATTTATATGTCAAGAGCTTAAGACTATCTCGCAAAGATGCAAGTGCCTTTTCTCTAGTAACAAGTGCTTCTGTAGCTGGTGGTGAATGTAGTGACTCTTTGTCCAGAGTGACAAGAATGAAATTCTCCTTTGATTCCTTAGGAAAATTCTCTTTGTGAAATGTATCTGGTTTCCTTCTATCAAACTTATTTCTTAACCTTTGAAATAAATCTAAATATTTAGTCACCTTTTCATGTTCCATGTGACCAAACCACCAATAATTGGCTTCACCATGAAGATGCAGTGTTGCAATCTGACTCAACCTCTCTTTCAGCTATAGGATGTAGCCTAAAGAATGCATCTAACTATTTCCTCCAAGCCTTTACAGTGCTTGAGGAAGATCCATCAAATGTAGGCAAATGGAATTTATTGTGCCTCTTTCTTTTGTTGCTGCTGTAGGATATTCTTTCTTCTTTGAGTTTGAAGAATTGTTGGAGAGTTAGATTCTCCCTGAATGTTCTAGACTATGCCTTATACTCTTCTAGATATACACTATGAGTCTCATGAGTCCCAGGCTCCAGGTTTCTTCTTTCTTCATCTCTATACCATTCACCTTCTTCAAAGAAAGTGGGCATAGTGGATATTTGAGAAGATATATGCTTCTCCAGTTTTATTTTTTGCTAATAGGAAGTGCTTGGACCTTCCTCATCCAATATTCTTCTTTGATCCTTCCTTTGCCTTTCTCTCTTCATTTGATTGACCTCCTTGGAGAGATCTTGCAGGGATCTAAAGAGAACAGTGGAAAAATTGCAATCCTCCTTCATGATAGATCTCTTCTATATGCTTCTTCTTTTGATGCAAAAGATGAAGTGTCCATAAGTTGAGCCAAATATCATGCTATAATACCACTATAATATCCCAAAAGGGCAAGTGCAGTAATAAAATAACACAATAGATAAGTAGCAACAAAGTAAACAATTAATCTAAATACAACATCAGAATGTACAGAGAAGCTAGGCCATTTTATTATATGGGAGGTGGATAAACCAATACAACAATGCCCAAAATATGAGACACTCAAGCCAAAGAGATGGCCTAGAATGACCTCAAAATGGTCCCACAAGAGGGACTGCGTAACTGATGGAAGGAAAACTGTGTTGTCCCTGTTGGAAAATGTCGGGGCAACAATTGTCGAAAAATAGAAAGTTAGATCTAGGCAGTTTGGGAGCTCTGATGATGTTGAAACTTTAGATACGGGCTCTATGATGGATACCCAAGATAACCTAGAAAGGATTTTCTAGATCTATGAATATAAGAAAATCACCCTCTTAGGGCTTGCACATATACACAGTTGGGTATGCAGATCTTCTGCATGAACTAAATATATGATGGCTGAAATGTTGTGCAATCAGCTCTATGCAAGAAGGGTTGATCCCTTCTCTAGATCCTTCGGCTATAATCTCAATATCTAGCTGCTCTTTCCTCCTCCACTGAATGTGGCTGCTAAATACTCAACAACTTTAGAAAACTGCGTTGTCAAGGAGGGAGAGGCTCAAGCCTGCTTCTAGATGTCAAATCAACTCCTGAATGATGGGGACAATGAAACCAAGGTGAGGAGATGCTCCCTGACAAGATTTCTAGTTGAAATGCTGAAAACTTCCTTCCTCCATTTGATCTACAAGACTGAACTGCGCAATCCTTGAGGGGACTGTTGCTGCATGGAGGTAAAAAACAATGGCCTGAATGTTGGATATATATTTTCTGCTTCTAAAAGGTTGAACGTGAAGAAAAAAATGAAGGATTAATCCTCCATCGTTTTCCTATTTGGAATGCTAGAAACAACCTCCCGAAGATGGCATTAATGCCTAATGAGGAATAAATCCCAGTAGAAACCTTCGCAGAGTAGGCACTCGAATTCCCCTATGGGTAAGGGTGGGATTTCCACTCAGAAACACCCTGTGCTAAACAACACTGCATACTTATCTAAACAACATAAGCATGCATATAAATTTCCTAAGACAAATCCAGATCTAAACAGATCAGAAATAATAATCCAAGACTAAAATATGCCTTCTATTTTGCCTTCATCTTCATTATATAGATTGTAAGCCTTCAATAGCCTAGGCCCACCTCATAGATATGCTGCTTATGTGGACATAAGTCTCCATGATTTACTGCGTTGTCTCTCCATGTCCTCCATCATGTCTACATGTGATGATCACCCTCTCCATCATCTGTGCATTAAGTGCACTACTTCCTCCACCATGTGTGCATTAGATGCACCACTTCCTCCGCTAAATTATCATACGTGCTTTATGATCTTACTTTGAATGCACTATAATCTTAGTTGACCTCTTCCAAGATCCTCATGATTTTACATTTAATATCCATGATCTCCACTCTTCCTTCATTTAAGAAGCTACTCTACTACTCCATAATGTAGATCTAGATCCAAGATATCCACAAACACACATCAAAAGTTGATTTTATTCATCTATGGGGTTTGTGGGTCCCTCCACCCTCTTATTTACTTAATTAATTAAGTTTATTAAGAACTCTAATATTCCAATAAATAAATGAAAAAATTGGAATATTACAAAGGGATTGGACAACTAATCTTGTAATACTCCTTTTTAAAAGTGGAGACATTAATAATCCTTCCAACTATAAAGCCATTATGATCAATCCTTTGCTTTCAAAGCTTTTCAGCAGCATGGTAGAAAATAGAATTAGTAAGTGGGCAAAAGTAAAAGAAAAGAGGGAAAAAGGGAAAACAGGTTTTAGGTTGAAGCATTCTAAAGTAGATGATGATATTACATGGAGACACATTGTTGAAAAGGTATGGGGGGACAAAGAAGAAGTATTTTGCTGCTTTTTTGACTTCAAAGAGGCAGTTGACATGGTCCTTAGAGATAAGTTGTGGTGTAGAATGGAAGAACTTGAAATTACTTTGCAATATAAAGTTGTTTTCCATATTCTTTATGAAGAGGTAAAATTCAAAATTATAACTTCAACAGGCATTTCAAAAAGTTTTAGAAGCGACATTGGAGTCAAGCAGGGCCACCCTTTATCCCCTACCCCTTTTCATTTATATATTGACAAATTGGAAGAGTGGCTAAATTTGCAAGGTAGGGATGGTGTTCGGTTGGGAGATTTTGTGATAAAGCTTCTATATGTTGATGATCTTGTACTGGTTTCTAAATCAACCTATGGATTGCAGATACACCTATATGACCTTGATCATTTTTGTATAGCAGTGGGGATGCAAGTCAATACCAGTAAGACCAAAATAATTATTTTCTATAATAAAAGGAAGCAAAGCTAGCATACATTCTTATTTGAAGGAAAAATTCTTGAAGAAGTAAATTAATACAAGTACCTCAGGATAGATTTCAACAACAAGCTTAATTAGGAGGATTGTATAAAGAAGAGAATTTTAAGAGGGTGGAAAGCATTATATGCACTCCAAAACATATGTAGAGAGGCAGAGTTATGGGATTAGAAAATTATTAAAGTTCTTTTTAGAATACTAGTTTGTCCAATGATATTATATGTGTGTGAATTCTAGGCTAGCAACATCCTTGTTTCAAAATGGAAACAAATTGACAAAATCCAAAAACGCTTGATCATGAGCAAGTTTAAAATAAAAAGTCTAGTTCCTTATGCGATAAATTTGAGTGAAACAAGATCAACTTCCTTTGAAGCAATTTATATGGTGCGTCTTATAAGGTATCTAAAAAGAATTGAACAAATGGGAGGAGGTAAATGACCGAAAGTTATCTTCAATGAAGGCATGAGTGAAAGAAAGAAATCATGGATGAGACAAAACAAAAAATGGATGAAAAAGTGGAATTTTTACCTCAATGCATGTCCCTCAAATAACAAGGAGTTAAAAAAAAAATTTATGGGCAAGTTTCGTAAGCATATATGGGGAAAAGAGTTAAGCAGAAAGAAGAAGTACTATGTTCAGGAATTCAACCCCACATGTGATCCCCAAAAAAAAGAGTACAATGGCGCTAGAATTTAGTGGAGAGAAAACATTCTTATTTCTCAATTAAGAACTAACTCACATCAAATTCGGTATGACATGGGACGATGGAAGAGACCTAAGGAAGCTTGTGAAGAACGGGTGTGTAATTTTTGTAATTATGGGGTAGTGGAATCAGAAAAACATTTAATTTGGAATTTTATACTTTCGGAGACATCAAGGACAATTATGGTTGTTTGTTAGGATCAATTCTATGGCATTGTCTTTTCATTGAGGGGACTGTTAGAAGGTTGGGTCAGCTCATCATCAATTTGAGTAAGAAATTGATTGAATTACAAAAGGAAAAAAACAAGGAGACTGGTAGTCCCATAGACTATTTTTAGTCTTGTGGATGTTAAAATATCATATATATATATATATATAGCATCATTTATCACCTCTATATACTTGATGACTTATGTATTGACCTTGGGCATCCCTTCCATTAAGACTTGGTCAAACTTCTAAAAAAACAATATTTTGAATTCCATACGCGACTCTACCAAGACTTTTCCGCATGTCGACGCTGGTCCACTCATATCTAACCCACGTATACTATTTAAAATATCAAAAAATAATAAAATCCCTATTAATTGGGTGGGGTTTGCGGGTTTTACCTGTAGACTACTTACACCAGCCCGTGGCCAAAATGTTTCCCAACTGAAAAATTGATTTGAAGAAGCATAAATACACCTCAAGGGAAATTCATAAGGAGAGGAGAGAGAATTATATTGATACTATAGCCTATTATAGCCCTGATCAAGTCTGATATTTCCCTGTGCCTCCTACACTTCCCAGGTTCAGGAAACCCTTGTTTCCTTGTGATGTTCGCCCCCTCTTTATGTGACATCCTTTGTGCACCTTTTATGGAAGAAGCTATGAGGCTAGGGGTGGATGGATCCAGAGGATGGTTTTGCTTGGAGCCATGGCAAATCTCAGGTGATTTATCCACTTTCTCTTTAGATATTATCAATAAAATAAGTTATGTCACGTTCCTAATGTCTTTGTGTTATATGTCTCTTATACACGTTCAATGATCTTGTAATGGTTTATTTCATGTTATTTTTATGAGATTATATGTTTTAACATGCGACATCTAGGATATACATGTTGTGCAACTAGTTTTTGTGCTTTGTCTTGATTGATTTGAAATTCTTGAAGCACAAGGAGGTGCAGAGGGTTTTCACCCTACGATATCGACCTAAAACGTACGACACATGGGTAAGGTCACCTATCCTCAGTTTTCTAGTTCAAGCATTAAGACTTGTAATTTGAGTGCTTCTTGTGATGACATGTCTTCCGCTCTGTTAGGTCCCTCAACCCAGACCTTAGGGTAGTTTTTCCCATAACAGAACTAGCAACTCCGTTGGGGATTACATTCATGTAATTCCTAGTTTGGGTTTTTTTTCTCTGTATTTTGGGTTTCCTGACAGTTTGATCACTTTTTCATTCTGGTAGGTTATTTTCCCATCTAGGCAGAAGTCCTGATCTACTGGATCAGGCTTTGGTTTTCTCTTTTTCTTTGTTAAAATTTCTATACACTACTTGGTGTGTACACATTTGCGTATACCTTACGTTTTTTCCAAAGGAACCCCCGTATACACGAGTTTCTTTAGATACAGACGCGTATAAACGCGTGTTTCACACAGTGGATTCGCATATGCCCAATAAAATTTAAAAAAATGAAATTTGGGACCAGTTAAGTCTTTCCTGCCTGCTTTTGGTCATCCCTGTGGAACCTCCTAGGTGTCTGGATAGTGATTCTTCGTGTTGTGTGTCAGTTTCTCTCCTTTTGGTGTGAAAACCTAGTCAATATAGGGTTTTACCTTTTTGGTGAAGTTTTAGTTGCGACTGTAGCACCATGACTTATTTCTGAAGTTCTTGGTTGTTATGACCTTTTAGAACAGTGAGAATTTATCAGTTTTCTCATGCTTTCCTTGTGCATTGCTTCACTTCTTGGTTTTTTTCTTCTTGACTTTCTTGGTTTTCTTCTTGAGATCAGCTTTCTAGTGAATCTTGAAGTTTCTTTTTTTTGGTTTCTTGAAGTTTTTGTTTGCTGGAATTTTATGCTACTGATTTGAATCAGTTTCTTGAGTTGGTTACTTCTTTTCATTTGTTTGAGTCCCGCTGCGAAAGTGGCATAGTTTGCCTGTGAAACTGGAAGTTGCCTTGTTGGCTCAATTTCTTGATTTGGGACCTTTGGTAGTTTTGTGCTTGTCTCAATGAAAATTTTCTTGTTTCCTTAAAATGTGAAAAGGAAAAAAGAATTTTTGTTTTATGTTTCTTTTTCTTTGGTTTTCTTTCCATGGTTTTCATCCTTTTTGGAGCAATTTGCTAGTTTCTCATTTTTGGTCCGTTTACTTGGTTCCGAGAGGAGTCCTTGTTTGGGCTTGTATCCTTTATATCAAGATTTTTTTGGCAGTGTTTTGTGCAAAGAAGTTCATGTTTGGGGCTTGTATATTCTTTTTTGTTAAAGTGATTGACCCATATTATTGAAGAACTTATTTGCTTCCCTTTGTTAGTAGTCCTAGGATTTGCATTCATCATTGGTAGTTTTTGCATTAGTTTCACTGTTAAGCATTTTAATCTTTTTTCATAGTTTTTTGAAGTGTGTGAAGAGTGATATTGAAAAGAAAAAATAAGTCTTTCTTATTTTAGTTGATTCATATAACCCAAGTAGAAATCTCTTTTCATCAAAGGGAAAATTTTCATATTGTAGTAGGTTTTCTATTGATTTCTCCTTTGCATCAAAAACATCATAAGTTGCATTCTCCATCTACCCGTGACTTTAAAAGAACAACCATTTAAAATCAAGTGATTAATTAAAATGAGCTAGAAGTTTTTGTGTTGTCATTAATTATACACTAATTAGTATAGGTCATAGAGCCTTGGAATAGATGAGTGGAGAGTTAAGTCAAAACTGTCAAACGTAGAAGTTGATTAACAAGTGAAATCCAACTTTTTTAAGTGGAAGAGGAAAGCTCTACCACCAGAGAGTTAAGTGCGAGGGATAGTGAAGGTTGAGAAGAGAGATACCTCCTCTCCTATTTGCTGAATCTTAACCTAAGACCACTCTGCTGACCGTTGATACGAACTAGTGCCCTTAGTTGCCTTTCCTAGGTATCACACAGGTGACTGCGGGGGGGAATACCCGTGGTACTTGAGGTAGACGTTGTATCACTTTCATTAGTAGTTATGGAGGGTGCTCTTGCGAAGCTTGGGTACTTGCATCAGCAAAGGATTTTGTTAGGAGGTCAGAATAATTATTTTTATTACCTTCACTATTAGGGCTAGGGCGTAATTACCCCAGACTATTTTCGAAAGGTCCTTTTATTCACCTTCTTGTATTTTGGTGTCTGGTCCTAATCACTTGGAGTGGAAATCCCTAAAGGCTACTTGATTTTTGTATATTAGGGACTTTTGATATAGTGTTATCTTTGCTCCTAGATTTCCATAGCTTCATAATTTATTGAGTATAATTAATCTCATAATTATTAAAAGTGGCTAACTGATCACCTCGTCAATTGAGAAGGCTTCGTGGGCTTTCTCCTGCGAGTACTGAGCCTTATTCAAGAAGGCATAAGAAAAATTCTGCTGGTGATTTTCATCCAGTAGTTATGAATGCATCAGAGAGTGATCCTCTGATTGGGGTTGTTGTTTTTGCGGGTGGTCTTAGTAATAGTGGTAATATAGAGAGGAGTACTCCACTCACCTCTAGAGTAATTTTTCTAGAAGAAGAAGTTGAAGTTGAAGAATTTACTGAACCTCGAGGTACTCCTTCTTCTCCTCTCCCTACTAGCTTTCCAGATGTTCTTTTGTATGTTGGTCTTGCATCTCAGAGACTAGCTAGCCCCCATCCTTATCCCTTTCTTTCGATGGCCACAGCTAGGAACACAGCTTCGGCTATGAGCATGGCTAGTGTGCATACTCCTCTTTCAGTTGAAGGAGGGGGTACTATTTATATTTTGACTATCACTCCTAGTGCTTCTATGTTTGGCTCTACCTCTATTCCATCTACGAGTGGGGGAACTAAAGAATTTCCTTCCCATTCTAGTCCCTTTTCTTTTGGAATGCCATATAGTGTTATTCCTTGTGTTTCCTTCACCGTTTCTTATGTTTTCTCCACACCTATGCCTTCTATGGCTATTGGGTCAACTTCTTTTCAAGTTTTCCCCTTTGGAAGTGGTCACATTCCTCATTCGACCCCCTCCTTAGGATATTTTATTTTTACCTCTCAAAGTCAAGGATTTAATCTTTTATCGATGGTCAAAGCTTTAATTATTTTCAAGGCTGGAACCCTACTATTACACGGTTGGGAGCTGGGAATAAATTTTTCTCTAGTCAGTAAGGGAATGTACCTTTCCCTTCCATAAGTGCTTCTTAGGGTTTTTCTGCATTCACCAACACTTGGAACCCTTACCAAGTGGTTTCCTCTTTATTTAACACTTAAATTGGGGGAAATATCCCTGTTTATGGTAATCCTACGCTGGGAGGGGGTCCTTCTCCAAATGCTTTTGGGTCGCAAGGTATCTCTTATGGCTCAACCTTTTCTATGAACAATATTTGGAAACCTGGTTCCTCTACAAATCCAAGGTATTCTTTTCAGAATGTTGGGAATCCTTCCTTTAGGGGATGGAATTCTCAAGCTCCTCTATGCTTACCTTTCATAGCAACTTTGAATTTTCCATATTTATCAAATTTGACAAATCATCCAATTCGATACAGCCTAGGTTGGCCTCTGGTCCCTACTAAAATTCCCTCATACAGTCCAAAATTTGAAGGGAAGACTAGTGAGGATCTGGTTTACCATGTTACCACTTTCCATTTATGGTGTTCGTCAAACTCCCTTGTCGACAATTCGATTAGGTTGAGGCTATTTCAATGCACCCTAACTGGAAACACTGCAAAATGATGCATTGAGTTGATAAGGGGCAGTTTGATACTTTTGGTGATTTGGCTACTATGTTTCTGAACCATTTCGAGTTTCTTGTTTATTATGATGTCGGGACTAATCTCATGGCTGATTTCTAGCAGGATAAGACAACACACATTTTTGATCATATTCAAGAATGGAGGAGAAGGAAGAGGCTCATCAAAGCCCAGATTCCAAATGAATTCCTTCTCGGGTGATTTCTTAAATCCTTACAGCCAGAAATCTCGAAGGATGTATCCCTTTCTGGGGTATTCTCCAAAGAACATGCTATCTTTAGGGATCAGTAGTTAGAACTGATTTATTCTTAGTCTAGGGTCCTTAATAATATTTTGTCTTATTCTCCTCATCCAAAGTGGATTTATCCAAAAAAAATCCATGTCCTCATGCTGACGGGCTTGTCGGTTAGATTGATAGTGGCATGACTAACCTATTGAATCAACTGCAACAATTGTCTTTACAATCTACTCATTCTAGACAGGCTACGTCGTTGGTGTCGATCCCTTCCCAGCTCTTAACTATTAATGTTGTTCACAATTCTAACCCCAAATGAAATAAAAAATATGATGGGAAGAAGAAGGGACAAAATAATAAGAAGAAAGACAAGTATGGGAAGGGTAATGTGAACAGATCCAACAATAATGTTGGAGAGGGTAAGAGAGATAATAAGAAGAAATTAAATTTTCCATGCAAGTTATGCACCGGAGACCATCTTACTCATCTCTACCCAGAAATTTTGGATGCCCAATGCTTTTTAGCTCAACATGGTTCCTCTAGTTCCCAGGTTGTACTGACAAACCCTTTTCCCGAAGGGCAGCAGTTGCGTGCTGGCGCGAATGCTAATACTGGAGCTCTTGCAGGGGGCAACTAGGAAGGGGAAAATTCCTCAAATTTATATATGATGAGTGCTCACACTGATATCACAACGAGATCTCGTGATTATGGTGAAGTTGAGTCTTCAAAAGCTAAGGGTGCTCCTAGTAATTCTGAGCCACTCCATATAGAGAGGCTTGCAAATTAAGCCTATACCTTGGATGTCGAAAGTGTCTACGAAGCATATGATGATTAATCCTAATTCCAAGACTACTCAAAACTACTCCATTATAGAAGATCTAGCTTAAAGTCCTTATGCCATGTCTGCGTTAGAGGTACTCCAGTCATGCCTAGCACAAAGAAGTGCTTTGCTCACTACAATTGGGATGTTGATCCAAAAAAATCTCTTATGATCACATTTGATATGTCGAATCTTAAGAAGAGACTTCCTCATTACATGAATTTTCAAATTAAATCTACATATCAGAAGATCAATATTTTTCGAACAGTAGTAGATGAGTGTGCTTCCACATGTGTCATGTCTATCTCATGTTGGAAAACCATTGGATCCCCTTCAACTGTGCCTTCACCTACTCTTCTCACTGCATTTGATGGTCATTCTTACAGGCCACGTGGCATTTTTCCATCTTTACCCATATTTGTTGGGGGTAAAACTGTTAATATTGAGGTCGAGATAGTTGATGCAAATTTAGACTACAACCTTCTGCTGGGTCGAAATTGGATTTATGAGATGGATGCTATTGCTTCATCATTATTTTGCATCTTATGTTTTCCCCACGAAGGGAGGATTGTCATTATTGACCAGATGGACTATTCTCCTGTAGATCCAAATGCATCTACTGACTCTATTGTACCCTTGGTGAATGAGGCCATGAAACCTGTTGAGAATTTTGGGGTTGGAATGTATACATCGTTGATGGGTACTTTTGATCTTCCACCTCCTTCGGTTCATATTAATTCTATTTCATCCTCCAGGGTTCCTACTCAAAGAGATTTCTTTCAAACTCATTATTTTTCGGATCCTTGGACCTTGCCTTCTCCTACCTCCACATTAGAAGAAGGTCAAGTAGGTAGAATGGCATTCCCTATATCTACTATAGAGATTTCCTATCAATCTGTTGTTGACACTGCAGATTTTGTTCCAAATTCTCTTTCATTAGAGGGGTTGGATGGAGATGTGGCTCTAGCTTAGACTCTTAGTTCATCTTCTTCTCAGGATTGTCTTGATACCAATCTTCCATCTCAAGATGATATCCTTGAAGCAGTGACTGGCATGGAAAAACCATGGGATGATTTGCATCATCGGTCCTATTTTCTACCAGACTTGCAAGAATTTGAGACAAGATTGTCTAGCCATCAGTCTTCTGGTCTTGTTCACCCGATCTTGAACACCTGAGCTCCAGCACAGGTTTTTGCTGAAGGGAACATGGTTGTAAAATCTGAGACTACCCCAGTGAACATCTCCAGAGATCCCAATGTTATTGAGAATGTCTTCATTGGAGCTGAATGTTCCCCTGAAGAGATTCATATTTACATCGGTCTCTTTAGATAATTTCAAGATGTGTTCGCTTGGTCTTATGAGGAAATGCCTGGAATTGATCCATCTATTGTCCAACATGAGATCAAGACGTACAAAAAATTCTAATCCTATATGGAAAAAGCTTCGTCCAGACAACCCTAGGAAGGAAGCAGCTATCAAGGCTAAGGTTGAGAAGTTGATAAAGTGGGTTTCATATACCCCATTCCATTAACTGAGTGGGTTTCGAATCCAATTCTTGTGGACAAGAAACAAGGAACGATATGGGTTTGCATTGATTTTATGGATTTAAATAAGGCATGTCCGAAAGATAATCACCCCACGCCGTTTATTGATCAAATTATTGATGAGTGTGTGGGGAATGAGATTTTCTCCTTCATGGACAATTTCTCGAGATACAATCTGATTACTATCCATCCTGACGATCAGCACAAGACTGCTTTTATTTACCCCTGGGGTACATTTGCATACAAAAATATGCCTTTTTGTAATGTTCCAAAATTTTAGCCTCAAAGCTAAATGGAACATTAGAGTTAGCAGCAACTTTAGCTGGTGAATAAATGGGTAGGAAAGCCCATAAGTCTCCTAAAGAGGATAAAAACACTCCTAGTGTGAAAGGGGACATTCTTTCTAGCCTAATAAAACACCTCCATGTGTGAATAGAGATAAAATCAAGCTGCTTTGACTAAGTCAACAACGTAGTTTTAGTGGAGGAGGAATCCAAGGATGAATAACGCAATTTTGGATGGAAATGTAACTTGGGTTAGAAGTAACCTATTTGAGTGGGGCCAAGGGCAAGAAAACTCATGTATTATATAAGGAAGAGGATGGAAACATTATTCTTCATGTCTTATATTATTTCTCAAGTCTTCTCAGACTTTGTTGCTGCTTAGCAAAGTTGCAGTGTTGTTTAGCACTGGGTGTTCCCAGGAGGGAATCCCAACTCTTTCCTTTGAGGAGCCTCATTGGGAGAGTTTGAATTCATCATTCCACATTATTTTTTCAAGCCAAGATTCATCCATATTCATCAGCACAGCTTTTCCAGAGATTGTGCAGTGTTGCTGGGTGCAGCAGTGGAAGGGATTGGAATCTCGGCTTCTGAGCTAGTTTCTCAATGGAGGAAGGTTTCCTTCACTTGAGAGATATGTTTGGAGAGATCCAAAGATTATTTTAGATCTGTGGTATCATACCACACATTTCCCATACATTCCCAGCATTGTTTCTGCTAGGGAATGCGTTATTTTGGAGGCAGTGTTCATTGCATGGTTTGGTGGCTCTGTTGCTGAGTTTCCTTGTGATTGAGAGGTTCATCCTTTCATGGGAGGAAGCGCTTGAGGGATATACATCAGACCAGACATATTTCAGCCTTGTACACTCATGTGCTTCAGTTTTGTAGTGATGATTCAGTAATTTTCTGAATATCACATTATGTATGCAGTGTGTTTGACAAGAAACCCTTGCCGGATTATCTTGTATTTTGTATGAGGAGACTAGATCTCTGTTCTTTAGAATTATTTATCAATGCATGAGTAGATATATTTTTCTCCTCTGATTTCATGTGTAAACCCTCTCTTATACTGTGCAGTCCCTTGAGCAGCTGCTCCGACATTTTGCAGTCTTGGGGTTTTAACACTTTTTGGAAATCCTAGGTGTGGGAGATATGTTTAACCCACCTAGTTTTCTTTTTTCAGCTCTAATATTGGATTTAGGTTTTATATTGATTATTTTATGGGATCCATGGGTCCATTTTAGTTTTTTATTGCATATGTTGTTGGAAATGCATTTTTGATGCATGTTTCATGAGCTGTTCCGGATTTGGAACATTACAGTGGTATCAGAGCATGATCTCTGGCTCAGCCTGTGAGATCCATCTATCAAAGAAAGGAGAGATGGAAAGAAGCCAGAAAGCTTTAGTATGTGATAGAAGAAAATAAGACAAGCTTACAAATCTTCTTCAAAGATCTATGCAGAGCTTTCAAGGAGAGCTGAAGAATATGAGATTGGAGATGGGATCTCCAAAGGAGGTTGAATCTAGAGCTGAATCTAGATTTTCATATGGTGAGAGTGAGCATGCAGCTGCAATCCATGATGCAAAGTGTAGTCAAGTGCCCAGATATATCTTGATATGGATAGGAGCAGGAAAAATGCCTAAGAGGAGAGCTCTTAGTGATTTGTTGCAGGAGTATGAATATCAAACTGAAAGGTTTAGAGATCATACTGGTTTCCAAGAGTTTTACAATATCTAGGTGGAGAAGAGCAAACAGCAAGATGTAGATATATTTCTTCTATCTACTTTTTCCGGATCACCCACATGTTCAGCTGGAGCCTGGGTGGAGCTAAATTCCTATTTGTAGCTACACCATATTTCCGAAGGAGAAGCCATCAGAGTTGCAGCGCTGCATTTCAGAGGTAAGGCTCATGCATGGTGGATTTTTGAATTTTGTTCTTTAATAAATGCAAACACTTCATCTTATGCAAGATTCATAGAAACATGGATGGGGAGGTTTGGTGAAAAACTTCCTAAGGCACATGAGCAAGGAGAACTTGAGAAAAAAAAAACCCTTGCATGTGATGGAGGAACCCCCCTTTCAGAAAACCATGAGGAGAGCTGGCATCTTGCATTACACATTTCCGGAAGCAAGACCTCCAGTTCATATTCTTGGACAAGAGGGCATGGGGATCTCCTTTTCATAGGAGGATCCAACTGTTGAGATGTTTCCCATACTCATTGAGGAAGATGAGGGCAACAAATGTTGTCACATCTAGAGCACATCCAGTGCCTCATGTAGATTGAGGAGGAGCACATGCTCCAATAGGAGGGATTCTTGTATCTTTACAAGAAGTTCCCCAAGATCTCATACATGGGGATCCAAGCACAGTTAATGAGCAACATGATTGTGCAGCATTGTAGCTAGAAGGAGGAGGAATGGAGGAAGAGCAGCATCATTTGATGAGAGGAAAACACCCTTCTCTATTTCAGAGGGCCAGCGCAAGAAAGAGGAAGACTGATTTGCACTGTAAGGGCAGGGGCAAGGTTGCCCAACCATATGAGCAGTCTACTCTTGACATTGATCTCTCACTATATGGAGGCATTCCACCTGGGAGGCCACCTGATCTCGAGTTGATGGAAGACATCTTGTCTTTGGATTCACCACTCTTAGATTTTAGAGAGGTGAAGAGTCCGAAGGAAGACTTTGGCATGAGGGATGTCAAAGTAGCAGGTAGCAGCATGAGGAGAGCTTCACATGCCAGATCACCAGCGCTATCTCTTAGAAGGATTGATCCTTATTGGAGGTCTCAGATCTTGGTAGAGTAGTCCAAGGATCTTAGTGCATGCATGACTCTTAATGACCCAAATGGAGATGATAGATACATGGTGGATGATGTGGTCATCTATTCCTATGGTAGAGTCTTCTTGACTAGATCATCTTGTCTCAAGGAGAAGCTGCTACATGCAACACATGAGGACTTCTCTTCTATGCACTTTGATGCATATTTTCATTTGATGGAGGAGTTCACTTGGGAGGGCATCCAGCATGAAATATATCAACATATGGAGAGATGCATAGCCCGAGTGTTGATAGAGAGGATTTCACAGCCACCTTCCTACTCATTGGGAGTGAGGGAGAATTTCCAGTGGAGCCATTTTAGCTCAAGACCTCAAGTACATGATGGAGGTATCATTTCATATATTGTTTTGTACTTCTTTTCCTTATTTTAGTAGCATGATGTAACAAGAAGAATCATCTCTTCTTGCATATTGTATGATGATGTACTTGCAGCTCCTTGTAGCCTTGATTATGGCTATCTTTTTGATGGCTTGTGGGGGAAGCCACATGATTCTTGGTGTGCACCATTGACACCATATTGTAACTTCATGATTTCATCTTGTGAGATGATTGTGGCAACAAACAAGTGGCTGGTAGAGCGCTTGTTAATTATTATTTTGATGCAGGCAAAGGATGCACTGTGTTGGTTCCATGAGAGGGACCATGATTCACTCTCTAGTTGTCATTTGGAAACTTGTTTTTATTTCACCTTGCTTCCATAAATTGCTGATATGTTTATGTTCATGAGGAGATTTATTTGGAGAGTGGGTTTGAGATGGAGGATGCCCATTAGGAGCATGATTCCCCCTACTTTATATATTGTACCTTTTAGGAGGAACCAGGGGCAAACCATGATTGCCACATCACACTTTTTCACTTCTTGTGGTAGGAACCACTTGGAGGACTTGAGGAGGAATTTCGTGGCTGAACTATTTGTTGAGACATCATACAAGTTGGCCACCATGATCTTATTCTTTGGCTTGTATGAGGGAGAGATGAGGCAACAAGAAATTTTTTTGTTGCTGTGGTTGCGCTTGGGAGAGTATGGGCAACATTCTTCCCATACTTTTCATGAGATTTCTGAAGAGAAGAAATTCACATTCATGGTGCAAGGAAGCTACCCTTAAGCATTGGAGGATCATGAGAGACTTCCATGTTGGAAGGAGATCTTCTCACATAGCAGCATGATGGTGGATGGCTTTGAGATATGGAATGTCAAAGGGAGGAGTCATGGAGCCTTATTTCTAAGGCCTACAGCGCTGACACATGGGAGAGTGTTCTCATTGATGGAGTGTTCCAAGGAATATATGGATCCCTTCTTCTTGCAGATTTTTATGAGAGAATCCACATGGGGGAACTTATACATGGACCTCACTTTCAACTCCCACATGATGCATGGTAAGAAATACATTGATGTGCTTTTTGATTAATCTATTGAGTATTTTTACTTTCTCACCATATGTAAACAGTGCATTGCTCCACATGAGAGAAAGATTATTTATGGGTTTCATGGTCACTTTAGGGCCAAATCTTGTGATTTTGATGACCCTTATTTACATGAATTTGGGAAAGTGTTGTATTTCTTTGATTGTGCACAGCTGGTATATATTGTAGCTTACTACTTCATAGTATATGAGCTAACATGCATAGCTGCAAATTCTTGGGAGGACAACTTGCCACTTGATGCTTTACATCAACAGTTGAAAGAACTGTGTTGTATCCACCAGAGAGAACATATGTATCATCCAAACTTGCACATAAACCTCAGCCATTTTCTGATTTGGATGACATGTGGTGATGATGTGCCATTCATCTTGAATGGAATGGTTTGGGTTGGCATGTCTCATGATTTTGGAGGAAGAGTCCTTGGAGGCTCAATCTTCTTCTTGCCATTGGAGGGCAATCATGTTTTAGCCCAAGATCATAATTCCCTCTACACTTATCATGAGTGGAGAGGAGGATAGCGTGGGATAGGCCCTCTTGCCTATCATGTACATTTATTCACCCCACCTACATTTAAGGAGCACAAGGTGGAGGAGACTTTTCATGAGTTACCATGTTTGAGGGTGACTCACTTCATTTGGATGATAACATGGGTGAGGGAGGCACTCATTCACCATGTTGGTCATCACTCCTACTTTATGGAGGCCATGAGACAGCTAGCAGGTTTCCATTCGCACTTTCCACCTTTGATTGATGCAGACACTTTGGTTTTGTACACTTGGGAGGAAGCATTGGATGACAGTATATTTGCATATTCTCTTGATGCAGTGATGGAGACTATTGATGGAGGCCACATGAGGAAGAGGGGAGAAATTTTTTTCTCCTTATGCATTTTCTTGAGGGCAAGCAAATATTTTGGAGGGGACGACTATAATGTTCCAAAATTTTAGCCTCAAAGCTAAATGGAACATTATAGTTAGCAACAACTTTAGCTGGTGAATAAATGGGTAGGAAAGCCCATAAGTCTCCTAAGGAGGATAAAAAAACTCCAAGTGTGAAAGGGGAAATTCTTTCTAGCCTAATAAAACACCTCCATGTGTGAACAGAGATAAAATCAAGCTACTTTGACTGAGTCAACAACGCAGTTTTAGTGGAGGAGGAATCCAAGGATGAATAACGCAATTTTGGACGGAGATGTAACTTGGGTTAGAAGTAACCTAATTGAGTGGGGCCAAGGGCAAGAAAAATCATGTCTTATATAAGGAAGAGGATGGCAGAATTATTCTTCATGTCTTAGATTATTTCTTAATTCTGCTCAGACTTTGTTGTTGCTTTGCAAATTAGCAAAGTTGCAGTGCTGTTTAGCACTGGGTGTTCCCGGGCAGGAATCCCACCTATTTACTTTGAGGAGCCTCATTGGGAGAGTTTTAATTCATCATTCCACATCATTTTTTCAGGCCAACCTTCAGCCATCTTCATCAGCACAGCTTTGCCGGAGATTGTGCAGTGTTGTTGGGTGCAGCAGTGGGAAGGGATTGGAATCTCAACTTCTGAGCTAGTTTCTCATTGGAGGAAGATTTAATTCACTTTAGAGATCTGTTTGGAGAGCCCTAAATCTTATTTAATATCTATGGTATCATACCACACATTTCCCATACATTCCCAGCATTTTTTCTGTTAGCGAATGTGTTATTTTGGAGGCAATGTTCATTGCATGGTTTGGTGGCTCCGTTGTTGAGTTTCCTTGTGATTGAGAGGTTCATACTTTCATGGGAGGAAGCCCTTGAGGGATATACATCAGATAAAACATATTTCAGCCTTTTACAATCATGTGCTTCAGTGCTGCAGTGAGGATTCAGTAATTTTCTGAATATCACATTTTGTATGCAGAGTGTTTGACAAGAAACCCTTGCCGGGTTATCTTGTATTTTGTATGAGGAGACTAGATCTCTATTCTTCAGCATTATTTATAAATACATGAGTAGATATATTTCTCTCCTATTATTTCATTTGTAAACCCTCTCTTAGACTGTGCAGTCCCTTGAGCAACTGCTCCGGCATTTTACAGTCTTGGGGTTTTAGCACTTTTTGGCAATCCTAGGTGTGGGAGATCTGTTTAACCTACCTAGTTTGATTTTTTTCAGCTCTAGTATTGTATTTAGATTTTATATCGATTATTTTATGAGATCCAAGGGTCCATTTCAGTTTTTTATTGCATATGTTGCTGGAAATGTGTTTTTGATTCATGTTTCATGAGATGTTCTGGTTTTGGAACATTACACTTTTTCCCTTAAAAATGTTGGAGCTACTTTTCATTGGGCCATGTCCTATGCTTCCCATGACATAAATAATATTATCAAATCATATTTGGATGATTTATCTTCTCTTTCTTGAAATATAATGTATCATCCCTATCACCTTCGACAAGTTTTTTAACGGTGTTGTCATTAAAAAATTTGGTTGAACCCTAATAAGTGTGTTTTAATCATCACATCCGATTGGTTGTTGGGATTCATTGTGTCTACAAAATGGATTTCGATAGATCCCTTGAAGGTTGAGGCAATACTTCAGTTTCCTCTGTCGTCTTCGATTCGTCAGCTTCAAAGTATACAAGGAAAATCCAATCTATTAAGGATATATATCGTTAATTATGTCGAGGTGACGAACGGATTTATGAGGTTGTTAAAGCAAGGAGTTCCATTCTTTTGGGATGACTTTACTCAATGCTCGTTCGATGCTTTGAAAAAGGCATTGACCTCTACTCCATTATTGAGTCCACTTGATTATAGCAGAGACTTCATTTTGTATCTCGTTGTAGCAGAATCTATTATCAGTATGGTTCTAGTTCAGGAGGATGATGCTCTTTGTGAGCATGTTATTTACTACCTTAGTTGAGGCTTAGTGGGTCCTAAAATGTGGTATTCTATCATTGAGAAATTACCTTTGGAAACTATCCATGTTGTCCAATGGCTCAAACATTATATCCTTATTTGAAAAACTTATGTTTTGGTAGCAGTTAATCCATTTCAATTTTTTCTCAGTAAGCGAGTGATTGGGGGAAAATACAATCGATGAATTTTCATTTTGCAAGAGTTTGATCTTGAATTACTATCTCCCAAATACAAGAAATCTCTGGTATTTGAAAAGTTGATCTCTGAGTTGCCTTGTGGAGATGAGATTATTTATGAAGAGTCATTCCCTGATGAATATATTTTCCTCATTTCTTCACAGGATCCTTGGGATAGAGATCTCATTGTTTATCTCCAGACTTTAAAGTTTCTGTTAGCTTTTTTGAAAGATGAGTGTCGAAATTTGCGTCACTTAGTAAAAATTTATCTTATTATCAGTGACACTCTATATTGTTGTAGGATCAATTCGATCCTCAGACATTTCTTGACTCTCAAAGAAGCTGAGGTTGTGTTGAATGATTGCCACAGCGGAGCTTGTGGTGGTCATTTATCTGGGCTTGCTACAACCCCAAAAAATTGCGTGCAGGATATTTTGACCCTCGATTTTCAAATATTGTGTTGAGGTAGTCAAAAAAATGTCATCCGTGTCAAGTCTATACTTGAAATATGCGCTCTCATCCAGCTCCACTCTTTCCTATTGTCACTATCAGCCCATTCACAAAGTGAGGTATTGATTTTACTACTTGTAACCTGCATTCGACAAAGGGTCATAAGTACATTATTGTAGCAGTAGACTACTTTACGAAGTGGGCTGAGGCTATGCCTACTTTTGCGAATGATGGTGAAACAAAAACCTTGTTTCTGTTCAAAAAATTCATTTCTCACTTTTTTATTCCTAAGGATATTGTCATTGACCATAGCTATCATTTTCAGAACACCATGATGGTTGAATTGGCTACTAAATTGGGTTTTCGGGAGGAGCATTCGTCTTCCTATTATCCTCAAGCCAATGGGAAGGTTGAAGTTGTAAACAAGTCCTTAAAGGTTATCCTTCAATAGAAAATTGATAAATCCAGGTCCAATTGGCATGTCGTGTTGTATCCTGCACTTTGGGCATACCGGATGTCTGTTAAGACTACAAAAAAATTCACTCCTTTCCAACTAGTTTATGGGCTGGAATCAATGTTGAATGTGAGATTACTTCCCTTAATTTGGTTGTTGAGCTTCTTCTTGACACTTCAAGTCTCAAAGAACACCTTGTTTATCTAGAACATCTTGATGAGCAACGCCGAGATGTAGCTACAATGAACGAGACTCATAAGAAACGAGTGAAGGTTCAACATGATAAGGCGGTCAAACCTAGGGTTTTCTCTAAAGGTGACCTTGTTTTGGTTTATGTGCAAGACAAGGATGCCTTGGGGGCAAGAAAATTAAAATCTATGTGGTATGGCCCTTTCATTGTTAAAAAGGGCCTAAAGAAGGGAGCTTAAACAAGCTGGTGGAGCCTAGAAATAGGCTCTATTTGAAGAAGTATTATGCTTAAAAATTTTCCTAGCATTTTCTTTGTTTGTATATATTGTATTTTTGGTACATGTCTGTCTATCGATTTTTGAGGTGACTTTGCTGATTTTGATCTACTTTGGCAGGGCTTTTGGATGAGATGAGTCATTTTGGCTTTGCCGATGGCGCTAGTCAACATACCCGGAATCTTGCTTCTGCGGCTTGGGTAATTTACTATCCATCCGGTTAGTTGCCAGTCTCAAGGGCTGTATGCATTGGTCCTACTTCAAATAATGTGTTAGAGTACACTGCAGTGGTCAACCTACTTTCAGAGGCAATATCTCTTGTTGTTGATTCGTTAGTAGTATAATTGGATTCACAACTAGTGGTTTCACAATTAAATAAAACCTATCATGTCAGAGACCCATTTTTACATCGATTATTTCTGAGAGTGCATTGTTACAATGTTTATTTCACTATGTTACATTTTGTTATTGCCTGATTTGAACCTCAGGCTGAAAAAGGCAAATCAGGGTAACCTTTAAACCATGCTTAGCCTTGTAGATAGCCCTTCAAGGTCAGGAGAGGGCTCTCTCCGTAAAAGATATTCAACAAAGTACAATTATAAACTGATTTTAGGCTAGGTATAATAATGGGAAAATGTTTTAATGAAATGAATGAATTTTCCATGGATGTGTGGGAAAAATGGGACAGTTTGAATCAGGGAATTAAATCATGGATACAGGTTATCTCATGGGGCAAGGTAGGCAGGAAATTTCAGCATTTAAGTTTAAATAATGATGGAATGGAAAGACTGATGAGGAGCTGAAAAGGGCATGGGAGATGGATCCTTTTCAAACAGAAGAAAAACATAGAGTATTGAATGATTTCCCAAGGCAGAGCATAAAAATGGATTCT
The DNA here is from genome assembly GCA_034641835.2 of Pinus albicaulis. Classification (NCBI taxonomy): domain Eukaryota; kingdom Viridiplantae; phylum Streptophyta; class Pinopsida; order Pinales; family Pinaceae; genus Pinus; species Pinus albicaulis. The sequence goes on along the minus strand of CM076573.1, from coordinate 343,325,670 downwards.
ACCTTTCTATCTTGAAAGCATTCAAACAGATATTTTTACGAATTAATGGTACACATAACAATTTACATATGAACACAAAGGAGAGAACAAACGCTAAATTTCATACCACATGGATCCCACAAATTAGAGCTGCATATCTTTATTAATTCCCTGTCCAAAACTATTACAATGGAGCGCAGAGCGTTCTCCTTGATTTTCCACACTATTACCCTACTTCTGAGTTATAGACTCATTCAAATGACTGAAATAATTAAATTAAATAGACTGAAATGTTGGAAAATAGATCCACAGAAAAAGGGAGTTGTTTTAACAACTCAAGAAATGAAATCCAAATATGGAAAATAGAACCAACAACCTGCCTCTGAAAATAAGGAACAACAATACATTTTGAGCCATCTGAATATTTCACTGTTAGACTGGATAAAAGAAAAATAGGAAATCCAAAAAACAGATACCTATTTTACTGCTGCTATAGAAGTCTCTGTCTCATTTTAGCTCTCGGACCTTTGACTATTTCTTTCCAGTATTTATTTGACGAAAACTAGCTTTTAATAAAATTCTTTTGAAATAAAATAAAATGAAATTATGCATTTAGTGAAGGGAGAAACCCATTTCGAATGAGAAAAAGGGAAGGGAAAGGAGGTGGGGTCAAAAATTGCAATCGCAATCGGAATAAACGGGAAGAGGAGACACAATATAAAATGGAACATTTAAAACATGGTATGCGATGGTGCAATCGCAATCGGGGATCAGAGGAATAGGGATATTGGGACAGGTCATAAAAATCTCGATGCGATTGGGTAATACAATGGAGGGGCGAGGAAAAGAGGTCCGATAATATAATAAAGAAATCCTCTTCAGAACTAAGTAAAAGGAACCTTTGCACTTTACATAGGGGAAAGATAATTTATTGTATGAAAAGAGCGGAGAGCCTTTTAAGGTGGGACTCGGGGGTGTAAATCGAAATTGGAATTGGACCTTTGGGGTGGGCGTATTACACAATAAAACATTGTCGATGCGATTGGGGAGAGGCGATGGGGGATCCTTTATATAAAACGAAATAAAACAAAATTTTAGTTTTACAAAGGAAAAGGCCCTTTGTATTATAAATGGGCAGAAGATCATATGGTGGGACCTGAAGGCCCATCGGCATCGGGAGATCGGAGGAGAGCAGGACAAAAAGTAATGCGCAAAAGGAAATCACCAATTGCAACAGAGTGATGGAGTATGGGCCGTCGGATTGGAAGGGGTAACTGACGGTGGAGGTGTAATCAGGAGTTTTCCATGGGAGGGACTCAATCAGAGGGACTTAACACAATCGCATCAGAGTTTTTACCATGGGCCAATCGGGGCACACAATATGTATGGTGCGATTGTGATGGGAAAGGGAAAGGTTTGGATCGGCGGAGGATTATAATAAACTTTAAACTTTATTATAAAGTTTGAAAGGTATGGAGGGGAAGTGGTTTGTATATTGTGATTGCGACCAGAGTGGGGGGGGGGGGGGGGTATTTATAATATACAACTTTAACTATATTATAAAGTTTCAAGGGCATGAGGGGAAGTGGTTATTAAATCGCATCGGAGTTCTTGCGTCAAGGAAATTTTTCCTTGTGATTGTGTAATCGGAAGGGGAAAAAAAGGGGATTTTTATAAAGAAAACATAAATATTTAATAAAATAAAGTTTAGGGAAAGGTGGGAAAGGGGTTTTGGTTTAGGGTATAAGGGACTTTTGTTCACTTAGGCATAAATTTCAATCCAAAAGTCAGCTTTGAGAGTGTAATATACCGTTGGAAAGCTCTTTCCGGGATCTTTATACTGAACATACTTAGAAAATGATTTTACACTAAAAATGTTGTAGAAAACCTCTCTAAAGTATAGGGCAGTAACTTTGTGGAGATAACAGCTTCTGAAGTGTGACTTATTACATATGATGACATAAAATTACATAAAGATAATAATTAAAAGTAGAGTATCATGTTTTCACCTCAAAACATGGTTTTGAGGTGAAAATTACATCAAACTAAATAAAACATTTCTTTGATCTTCCCAAGTGTTGTGAATTTGAGTTTATTGACTTCCTCATGACCTTGGTAATATTTATTGACACTTGACTTATTAATTTGACCATGATGAGATCCTACAACTTAATGAGATCCATCCTATGACCTACTGACATGACTCACAAAGTGAGAGTAACTCATGACTAAAGACCATACAGAGGAGAATTAGCAAGTTTCACATGAGGGAAAACTGATGAAAAATCACTACCGTTAATGAATCCATGACCTAGCAGAATGGTGAAATTTATTGGTATGGGACTCCTAATATACAAATGCAAAAGAGAAATTTTGATCACTGATGGTAGTATGACTAGACTGACACTAACACATTCATTCACATTCCTCGTTCATAAAATTCGTTTGCAGAATCATTAGCTAATCAAGCAATTGGCTGGCATATTAATCATTCAATACATTAAATATCAAAAACATCAAACATCATTGTACATTTGGGACAATCACATCCTATAAATCATTGTGTATATATATATATATATATATATATATATATATATATATATATATATCAGAATTGTGTTCAAAATATACAAAAATCGGACAATCATGTCCTACAAAATTAGGGCTTATGCCCAATCATGTTCATCATCAAAAAATATTATAGTCACTTGATCAATAAAATCTATCCCTGTGGGCCCTACCCATGATAGGTGTTCCAGAAGAACACTATAGCTGTCGCCACACGGTGGAACAATCGCACCCAATCGTGTGGTACTCCAACCACACATCTTTGTATAGCCTCTGAGAGGTCCTCTATGGTAGCCATAGGGACTTGGTGAGTCAAGCTCTCCAAGTTTCTTTGTATAGCATGGATATTACTCCTTGGGTCTTATGCGGCATCCTCAGCTTCTCTTTCGTGGTGCTTATGCCTTGGGAAGCCCTCGGGTCTCACTGGTCCCATGTCTACAACATGTTCCATAAATTTGTAAGTCAAATTGTCCTAACAAAAATATTTTTCATTTTAATATGGTTTGAAAAATAAAAATAAAAATCATATAACCGAAAAATCATTGTGCGATCTTACCAATCACCCTCCATGCTACACTGAGTGGAAGGGTCAAATCTAGATCTCCCCTGAAATCCATGCCAATGTAGGGATATTCTTCTACTGCGATTACTTGTTCTCCCCACCAAAGGAATAACTCATCATCCCAAGTAGTCCGGGGGACCTCACCACCCTCCAGTATCTTCATTAGATCTACCCCTCTAGCTATCTATGGATCACGAGGGCTTCTGATGGTAGAGATGACCTTGGGGTGAAGCACTGGAATCCACTCGAATAATAATTTGCATAAGATGTCCCATAACCAAAATTATTTGTCTTATTCTTCTAGATTGAGGTGAGTTGTTTCTTCAATTTTGTCAATAAGGTTGTGCACCAATCATACAATGTAGTCAAACAATCCTCTTCCAGACTTGTTAGGGTCCTATAATAATAGGGTTCATAAAATTTTGAATTGAATTTGATAATTCTTGTAAATATGTACATACCTTGCATTCTGCAAGTTGTTTTCCCATATTTTGAAAAAATCAAAAATAATAAAAAATCAAAAAAAGGGTAGAAAGTCCTAAAAGAAAGATCAAAGAACTTAGAAAAATATATAACCCAAAAGAAAAGAAATAAAACCTGAAAGTGAGCAAATCCAAATGCCACTACTTTTATATTTTACTGCAAAGAATAAATGATTATGTGCAGAGTGTCAATAAATTCCATACTCCATGATCAGTTAAACAGTTTAATCTTAACTTTTCATGTTTCAATTTTATGTTTTAGATAGAGAATAAACATTTTTCAAACAATTTAAACTTGACAAATCAGTAGATAGGTAGCGAATAATGAGGAGCTCAATAGTCTAATCTAAGACCTCAGATGAAATAAGGTAGATTTAGGTTAGTTTTATGCTTTGAAAGAAATTTTTTTTAGGTTGCAAGCCTAAATGCACCTCCAAAATGAAGAAAAAATGCTAGAAATGGAAGTTGGGTAGGTAGAAAGCAGTGGAGAAATCATGTAAATAACACATCATTGAGAAAAATCACTAATTTCCCCTCCCCCATGAGTGTTTAGTATTCTAAGCTATCAGTCAAACAGGCTTAGAGCATTTCTCTAAATTTTGTTGGGACCAGACCCAAGGCTCTATGACTGGTTAGTTGAAAAAATTGAGTTGTTATGTTAAAATCCTCATTTAACATCATTTACCATTCATTCATGTACTAAAACCCCTTTTATTCTAAGTAATAACACACTCTTACTTACTGAAATTGTAACCCTAGAATAATTAACTCCATCCCTTCATAGACATTCATAAAAACCCACAAAGTCACATTTATCCTAAGTATTATTCAAAGAAACATAAAGATGAGTAAATGCTTGATTATTTTATATTTGGAGATAATGTATACATTGTTTTTACATTTCACATCCCTCTCATATTAATTTTTAACATATTTTACTAAATCCCTAAAAAATACCCTTTCCTATATTATTAATTCCATTATATCTAATAAACCCCAAAAAACCCACTATTATAAACTTTTGACCAAAGTATATTATCCCATGTGCTTCAATGAAAATCCCAAAATAAAAATCCCTTTGGTCTAAAAGATTATCCATATTCAAATATCCTGCCCTATAGTTTTTAAACTATTCAAAAAAGTTAAAAAACAATATAATATAACGTATCGTTATTCACATTTGTGAAACATTTTTAATAAAATGTTGCAGTCCTAACCTGCCCACTTATGTTTTATTAAAAGCATTTATAACAAATTTTTTAATAAAAACCTTAACCCCGCCATATATATATATATATATATATATATATATATATATATATATATATATATATATATATATATATATACTATGTCTAAAACCCACCACCTTGTATATAAATTAAAACATTATCATAATGTTTTAAGCCATAATTAATCCCATCACTATATGTAAATAAAAACATTGCACATATGTTTTAACCTATACTTATCTATTTTTAATGAAGGTTTAAATACATATCAAGCCATTCCGCTTGCATAAACCAACCCGGTCCCACCTTTCCGCTCCAATGCAGCTCTCAAAGAAATCTCATCCCTTCGCTTCAAAGCTTTTTATATGATAGTTTAGAAGCGATATCACGTGAACAATATGCACGACCACTCCAACACAAAATCCACGTGAAATGGAAATATTGCGATGAACCCTCCCCTCCACATAGCCTCTTATGGTTGGATCGCATGATTTTGGCTTAAAACTGCTTACCACTCAAAATCTACGCGATAAACTGTCGGTCTTTGTCCTTTCAATAATTCGAAAACTGTTTCCCGTCTAATGTGACCTGTAATTAATGCCAAAGGGTTAATTCAATCAAATGTTCATTAAACCTTTGTATATGCATTTGGCGTTAATTCTCCATCTTTCACATTTAAACCAATATTCTGCCTTCCTTGACTGTGTAAAGCTAAAAAGAGCCCCCGATAGCCACTTTTTGCCATTTTTACACCCAAAATCTCCTAAATTCACCAAAGAAACCTAAAATAATTGTCGAGGAGCCACACTTGCTCCATATCAACCACTGAAAATTCAATTCGACCAGAAGACTGAATTATACCCTGTTTAAACCCATGCCTGTGTCAAAATAGGTATTTGTCTAAGAATTTAACCTACAAATCAAATTCAAAAACCTTTTAAAAGAGAAAATTGTCCTAAGATTAAGAAATTAATCAAAGAAAATTGCCCAAAAGTCCCATAAATAGGCAAAACCCTGGTAAAAATTTTCCAGGAACCCTAGAATCGTTTGCGCACCATTTTCAAAGAAAATTATAATTTTTCCATAGTCTTAGGGTAAAATTCAAAGCTCTAAAAGCCAAAAATCATCTACATGTGCCCTGTATCTTCTGAAAAACCTTTTTCATCAAAGTATGAGCCCAATTTGCAGTCAAGAGACTCAGAAAACCCTTGTTTTCTATGTTTGACTAGTTTTAGTATCAGAACTTCATTTGAGAGACCCAATTGACCATAAAAGCCAGAAAATCATTCTATCTTATTGAAATTTCCTAATCCAGCCTCTGTCATAGTAAAATTGCCTCTGCAAACAGTTTAAACTTGCAGAAGCCAATACAAATGCCTAAAAAATAGAGTGGAAACAAATCTGAAGGTTCAAAAACTCCTAAAGCTACTCCTACCATGACTCCAAATACTGCCATTGTAGTCAACCCATTGCAACCCCCAGTTGTTGATATTGAGCATATTTCTTTAGCAGACATTGACTGCAAAATAACAGATCCTATAGTTGTGTTCAATTTGTTAGATATACACAAATTTTGTTTTGAAAAATCCCTAGATGGTCAAGAAGATGTTCACATTTGGGAAACAAATTTGCCCAAATATGTAGACCCCCTGACTCACCCCTGTTAAGAAATTATCAGACTCTGTCACTAATACTACATCCCTGAATAGAGAGCTATTGTCAATTCAAACAAAAGGGTCCTATTTACCATTACAGCAGAGTCTATAAACCAAATGTTGCAAATTCAATCAGACCCTCAAGCAGTCCCGTTATCTATTGAAGCCCTCACTAAGTTATACATTAACTTAAACTTTCCTAAAAGGTTTATGATTTTCCAAAATTTCATGCCTCTGCATGTGGAAATCGCAAAATTAAACCCTCCATATTCAACTGCCAAGTTCCCTGAAGGTTCAAGGCATGTTATCTCCATGCTTTCCTTTATACTTGGGTATTTCACCGATGAACATACTTATGAGTCAATATTGGGATTTTTGTCTACATTTTCTCCAAGACAGTCACCCTGAGTTATATTTGTCTATGCTGGTTTTATAGCTAATAGCATTCAATATCAATTGTCTAATTTGTAGCTAGAAGGGGTATTCAGATATACCTCCTATCTTTTCCATTTGTTTCTATTTTTCCAATTAGAGAGCTTTCCAATTTCACTTCAGAAATTGGATATAGAAGGAAAACCTCTATCAGTTTTCTTCTAGACATCTATACTCAGAAAATAAGGCACAAAATTCAGTTATTCAGAGTTTGCAGAGTTGTTTGTGCATCCATTGATCACCATCTTGACAAAAGAAGAGCAGCCTATAATTAGTGAGAAAATGAAAAGAATATTGGAGCTATCAGAGAAAAGCAAAGTAGGAGATTGGTATTTATATAAGGAATTCACTGAAATTAGAATTTTTGGTTCTAACTTGTTGCCATACAAGTTACCTAAGCATCCATATATGAAGATCTTTGCCTTAGAGTACATTAGGCAGATCCTGAATTCAGATTCAATCAATTTTATGGCAACGAAGAAAAAGACCCAATTTAAACTAAAAAATCAAATTGGGCCTTTCATATGTAATCAAAGAGAAGCAGAAAAGGAAGCAGCAAGTCAATTATAGGAATACAAATTAGAAGAAAGCTTCCCATGGAATTATGATCCACAAGGGATCTTAAGTAAAATAAGGGTAAAATGTAAATTGACACCCTTTATCCATGAGTCAAATCCAGATATAGAGAAATTTTCTAATCAAATTGAGTGGGTTGAGAATACTTTAACAGAGGCAGTAAACCAAAGGAATACTAGTCATCCTTTGGAATTTTCTAAACAACCGGAGACATCCACTAAAAGAATAAGGGAAGAAGGAGCTTATACTGTAGAAACTACCACAGAGACAAAGTTTAAAATCATTTACAATAAGAGGCCAAAACTGGATACAACAGCTAAAGGCAAGGTAACAATAGATGTTGAAGATACGCAGCCTTTGAACACCAACACTGCACAGACAAAGACCAATGTAGCCATTGTAAGCATCAGTAAGGCAAATCATAATCAAGAATAGTTGAATAATGAAGATGCACAGTTAATGGAAAGTCAACAAAGTATGGAGGCTTCCTCGTCACATTCAGCTGAGGAGAAGGACTTAGATATTAAGGAAAAATACAAGCAAATCAAATTGAAGAATGAGGAAATTAAAACTGAAATATATTCTCGGTTTTTAAATCAAAAGCCAGGTAATCAAAATAGGTTCTTATCAGCCTTTGATTATTCAACTCAAAAATTGATTATGTCAGTTTTACAACCCACTATACCAGTGCCAAAGACAGTGGTTGATTACAAAAAGTTTGATATGGAAGTAGCCACAGATAAAATCCATGAGTTGGATCAGATTGAATTTCATAGGAAAACATCAGAGATGCTCTATTCCATAATGACCACAAAAGCTATGAGTGCTCATAGACTTCAAAATGCAATATCTAATATGTAGCACCAATTGAAAATGGATAAAGCTTCACTATATGCAAAGGATCTAAGGATAAAGGCCTTAGAAGAGTTAGTATTGCAAGTAGGATATGATCCTACAAACATAAAATCAGCTGAAGCATTGTTTAAAAAGAAAAATGAGGACATAGATGCCTTGAGGAAACAACTCAAGCTTCCTCAAGGAGAACATCCTCAAACAAAGGAAGTTTTACAAGATCAAAAGGAGAAAGATGAAATGATGAGCTTGATACTTCAACTCACAGCTCAGATCAAAAAAATGGAAGTGAAAATGGACCAAGTTGTCCAAGAAAAAGAGACAGTTAAGGAACCAGTCATTCCTACTATTATCCCAGTCATCATAGCAATAGTACCATCTACTTTAGGAGAGAAATTGGCCCCAAAAGAGCCATTGGCCACTGCAGTGCCAATGAATTCTTCAACTACTTCAATGACTAAATCTTCTACAACAGTGTTTCCACCTACAGATGAGAGCAGTCAACTAATAAAAGCAATGGATGAAATTTCCTTGAAGACCAATCAAATCAATATATTGACCAAGACAATTAAAAATATAGAGGAAACAAGCAAAGAAACTCAGATAGATGCTAAAATACATGAACAAAATGCTCACAGATTTAGTGAAGAGGTAAAAAAGCTCCAAAAAGAGTCAACTCTCAAGGACCAAATATCATATATTAAAAATTACTTATGGAATAATGTAATTGAAGCCATTCATGATGTTTTGCCATCAATTCAAGTATTTTTTTAGCAGAGAGAGTTACTATTGACAGCTCAGGCAGAGATCCAAAATACATAAGAAGAATTGGCAGATCAACCAGAACAGGTTGTTAGGTTAATCAATTTCCTAAACAGCAAGAACAGACAGCAACTTGAAGAGTTAAAGATCAATGACAGAACAACTACAATCCTAGAAATTAGGAAAGTAACTACCAAAAGAAATGTAATGAGGCAGCTTGAAGAGAAATGTGAAGGAATGAACACTATTGTCACTAGATTTATGGTTAAATTCACTAACTTAAGGCAAAAGGGACTTCCAGATATTATGGTGATTAATGACAAGCTAATGCCTCAGAATGATTATGACAAAAAGATCAGAGAAAATGCTAAGGAGCAAGTAGACAAGCCAATAGGCCAAGGTATTCCCACAGGGAAAGTATTGCTAAAAAGTTTTGAAGATCTATTTTATTTGCAGTATGAAATCAAACATTTGTTTGTCATCAAACCTACATTTGCCAGGTACATTGAGGTTGATGAGAATTTTAGGAAACTCAAGAATATTAGAATTACTAAAAATTAGGAGTGGCAAGCATTGGCTGATTTGATACGAAGAAAGAAAGGCAAACACATGAAGAAGAAAAATTATGTTTGCTAATTTCACAGTAAAAACAGATTTTTACAGCAAGAAGGAAGTTTTACTGAAGATAAAGAGTATCAGAAGTGAAAGAGTATAAGTGATAAAGAGTATCAGCAAGAAAGAGTATCACTAAAGGCAACTAAATTCTGAAAATATCTAAAAGGCCAAAAGAGAGGACACATAAGCAGCCAACTGCTTCTTATCTAAAAACTGTTTCTATTTATTTTGAATAAAATAGGACAGCTTGCTAGTTTGTTGAGCAAGTTGTCACTATTATTGTTGTAAGAGATTTAATTTTCCTAAGTTTATTCCTAGAAGTCATCTAGGATATTTTGTAAGACATTTTATATAAATACTTCACTCTTTGAAGTATTTTGTGTGGAATAAAATTGTTGGATATTACTATAGATATGTTCGTTGACTTGAAAGCTCTGGATTTCGATTTTCAGCAGCAGACTGGATCACCTTTTTGGCATCATACTTCAGGATCCCTGTGATAATATATCTGGAGTGAAGTACTCTCTTTAAAATTTTCATTGTTATCTTCTTTTGTTTCATGCATACATCTGTGTTTTAATTCTAAATCTGAATGTATAACTAGGAGTATTACTACAGGACATGTTAATAGCACCCTGTTTTTAACTAGTTATCATTTCTTTGTTTTCTTCTGATTTCCGATGCAGGGAATTCTTAATTTCTCCCTCTCCTGTTTGACCTCTATCTTTTACTTCCCTTTTCTGGATCAAAGAATCCTTAAGTGCCCTATATCTCAATCATACCATCTCAAAAACAATTTTTCCCAAGATCTCCAAGGGTTATCTACCTTTCCCTGCAGAAATTTGACCTTTTAGTCTTTAATCCCAGTTCTGTTAGCTTGACTTAGACTCCATAGCCCAATGGAAAGTAGATTTCCCTCTATCTATCCCTCCAAGTGAAATTTTCACACCAAATCCAACAAAACAAAACCAAATCTGCACTTTAATAACTAGCCTAATATTCAAAACTAAAACAAAGTTAAACCTTAAAGAGAGAGCCTTCTCTGAACCCTAGGAAGGCTAGATCCTAGAGTTTGAAGTAGGTTTGTGGTTACCTCTAGTATTATTTGACTAAAAACCAAAATTCCACAACTTAAGAATTTACTGGAGTGATAACATTTCTGGCGACCATACTGGGCAATAACCAGTCCTTAGTCATAAAATTAGTCTTAAAGGAATCATTTAAATCATCCTTTTACTTTAAGATTATTTTTATAGGTTGCGGGTATTGAAAAATAGTAATTCTCGCTTCTAGGAAATCTTACTATACCAGGTCTAACCCGGATCCTAAGCCTGTTGTCATAGTAGATAACCCAGACCGAATTGGTAAAAATAAAAAACAAACAGAAAATTTAGAGGGTGAAATCTCATTGATGAGAGTCATTTCATTACCCGCTGAATTACAAAGTCTTCAAGACATTGATTTTGATCTAAAATTTGAGCATTCATTATTTAAAATTAAATCTGAAAATGATTTAAAAAATGTTGTTTTAGACCCCTTTTCTTTCATTTTTGAATGCAAAACAGAAATCTATTGTAGTAAATTCTAGATCTAAGAAAGTTGAATATCAGACAAAAGTTGAGGAAATTAATGTTACTATTATAAAGGATATTGATGAAGCTATTGAATTAGCTCATTTATTGACTCATGCAAACAGACCTTCAGCTTCCAGCTAAAGATTCATCTCTTTATGCCGTCACATCATTCATAAATCCTACTACCAGCTCATATACAGATCCATTTATCCCTAAACTACCTCTACAACCCAAAATATTATTTCCATCAATCACTTCATCCACTATATCCATTAGTTCACCTTTTGATTTCTTGAAAACATCATCCTCATTTCCTAGTTCATCTACTATCATTTCTAGCACAACTCCAAGCAGTTCAACCTTACCTCCTAGTCAAGCTATGGCTGCTAGATATGTCCCCCTTGTCCTACCATAACAACTTCATGATATGCCACAAGACTATCAAAACAAAATACCATTGTTTGATGGCACTACTCAATCTTCTGCTCAACAACACATTACTAAGATGTTAGATTTCTTTGAAATTTATGAAATTGATGATTCAGATGTTCAAATGAGATTGTTTGCTCAAACTTTAACAGGAGCAATTAAGAAGTGGTTTAAAGATTTAGCTGCTGGTAGTGTAACTGATTTGGCTATTTTTTTTACTTTGTTTTTAAATAAATGGGAAAATAAAAAGAACCCCCTCCAATTTTTTTTTGAATTTGATAATTTAAAAAGAGCTCCAATTGAGTCAGTTCAAGATTACAGCACTAGGTATAATAGTGTCTATAATTCTATCCCTACGAATCTGAAGCCTACTCCTTATTCCGTTCTGCTCAAATTCCATGATGAATTTAACACATATATGGCTTACCAATTAAGGGAAAGAGATGCAGATACATTGGAAAAAATTTAAACTGATGCAGTAACTGTAGAAGTGAACATCCTAGCTAGAAAAGCTAGACTTAGAAACGAAAGAAGAATTACTATCAAAGAAGAAAATGCAAATTCAAACACAAAAATGGATTTTATAGCTAAAACTTTAGAAAGAGTGATTGATAGATTAAATAATATGGAAAGAAGACCTCAGTGGGATAACTAACAGCAAATTAGAATACCAACTTTAGAAAAAATATAAATTCTGGAAAAGGAAAAGAAACATCCCCGGACTAAATCATTAGGCCACCATTCCAAGAGAGCTATGTTGAAAGTTATCAGAATAATGAGGATGATGAGAAGGATACTATTAATCTAATGGGAATATATGAAAAAAATACTATTTTCCTAACTCAGGAAGATCAGAAATTGTTTGAACTTCAACAGCTTAAATTAGATTCTAGTGAATCCTTTGATTACAAGCAAGGTTATGACTATGCAATAAATGAAATACACAGCCAGTATAACCTTAGAAACAAGAAAAATAACAAATATTCTACTAAGAAACCTTCCCAAAATCAAAATCAGAAAATAGTAGAAGCCCCTAAAACAAAAGTTCTGCAAATTCTCCCAAGAGAAAATAAGCAAAACTTAAATTCCTCCCAAAACATTTCTAGTCCAAAGAAAGCTTCAGGCCCTAAAATTGTTGACATTACTGATGAAGTTGCTCAAGTTGCAAAATATTCTCAAAACTCTGCTACTACAAAAGCTTCTAACTCTATAAAAACAACAAATTTAGATCCCAAAAAGTTTTCTGCTGATCCTAAAACAGTAAACCCTCAAACTGTTGCTTCAAAAGCCTCTGCTGAAAATTCTAAGAGAGAAAGAACATCTACTGCTTCACAAACAGTACCTAAAAATAAATTTAGAAGTAGTAAAACATAGGAAACACAAACACGGAATCCTAAAACAATTGAAAATGAAAAAACAACTGTAGAAAAGCAAGATAAACCAAAACAAACTACAGTTACCAAAGAAGAACTGATTCAGATCAGTAAAGCTCAACCTGCATTCAACATACAATCAGAAATTGCAAAAATGAAAATACCAATTCCTTTGACTGAATTGGTAAAGAATTACTTATACAAATCAACCATAACTGAAACATTAAATATGAATGATGGAGAAGACTCCATAAATCTAAATGATGATCAACCAAAGTTGATTTTTGGCCCAGATGTAAATGGAAAACATGCAGATGGTGAAGCTCATCCATTCTATATCAGTTTAACCATTCATGATCAAATTCTACATAACACAATGGTAGATTCATGAGCTTCCCATAACTTAATGCCAAAAGCCATCATGGAAACTCTGAATCTAGAAATTACAAGGTCATACAAAGATTTGTTTTCTTTTGCTTCCAGTAAGGTTAAATGCTTAGGTTTAATTAAGGATTTGTGTGTAACACTAGTTCAATACCCTGGTAAGAGTATATTAATGGACATTGTAGTAGCTGATATCCCACCAAAATATGGTATGCTTCTTTCTCGCTCATGGGGAGAAAAGTTGCAGGGATCTCTACAATTGGACATGTCTTATGCTACTATATCGGTGTTTGGCTAGCCTAAAAAGTTATATAGGGAAACATTAATGAAATACATGGTCAGTAGTGCTAAAAGATCTATAAATTACCCCATTTACTCTACACCAACTGACCTTGATTCTTTCATCCTTTGTAACTCTGTAACAAATGAAATCCAAACTGAACTAGTAGATAAAAAGAGAGAACCAAACAATGATAACATTTTTCATGAATCTCAATGGCATTTAGACTTTTATGGTTCAGTGAATAAGTTAGGAGCAGGAGCAGGAGTCTGGATAACAAACATGGAAACCAATCATTCTGAAGGTCATGCTTTCAGCCTAAATTTCAAATGTACAAACAATATGGCCGAGTATGAAGACCTTATCCTAGGACTCCAAATCATTAGAAACTTAGGAGGAAAAAGAATTTTAATAATGGGAGATTCAGATTTGATCATTAAAAAAGTAAATGGATTATAGAAAAGAGGAATAACATGTTTCTGAACTTTTTAATAACCCAACATTTCAGACTGCCTAAGTGAGTCCATCATCAGGGGTAGACGCCAAATGTTCTTTGAAAAGTTGAGGGGAATAGGGAAAATGAATAGAGGAATATATAGTGAATAATGAGGAGTTTATAAAGGTCGACTTTGATGCAAGATATATATGAAATCGTCTAATTGTAACTTAATAATAAAGTAATATATTTAGATTTATGAATAATTTATTAAAATTATGTTGTAATATGAAAATATATATTTTTTAAATAATTTATCTACTATTTTATTTTGATTTACTATAAAAATTATTTATAGTTAATTAACTATTGTTTTGTTTAATTTAGTTAATGAATTTAAAGTAACTTATATAATTAAATAATCTACTATCTTATTGTTTAACTTAGTTTAAAATGGAATTATTTTATTTCTTTGATTACCATATAAGGTTGAAATTAAAAGTAGATTTTTTTTATATTTAAATTGTTGTATTTGTTTGCTTATTTATATACTTATATTTGATTATATTTATTTATTTAAATACTCTCCTTTTTTTCTTTTTTTCTTTTTTTTTTAATTAATTTATTTATTTTTGTTTTTTTTTTCATGTCATGGTATTTATACCAGGTTATTATTAGTTTTTAATGTCTTGAGAGGTTTTGATGTATTAAGGGTTTCCACGTGTTGCTAATAATAAGCCCATCATCACGATTTATGTTGTTCCTCATTTTCTCGATTTCTAAAGCTTCTTCGATTTTCCTCTTTAGGTAATGGTCCTCTTTAGAGACAAGTTTGGCATCCTCCATTCATATGTAATGTGAGGATGTGAAGGCATGCTCTGCTAAGGCGGATTTGTCTGTTCTGTTCCAAGATAAGTCAACAACATGTTCTTTTAGTCTAATGTTAAGGGATCTACCTGTTTCACCAATATTTTCTTTACCACAAGAGCAAGGTATAATATAAACTCTTTTTTGTAGCCTAGGATTTATAGGGTCTTTAGCAGAGTCTACCATATTTAAAATAGTATTAGGGGGAGTGAAGGAAATCTTAATGTTATGTTTGTTAAGAATTCTAGAGATTTTATCAGTTGTTCCTTTTATGTAAGGTAAAGAGATTTTAGGGATGTCAAAGGCTCTTTTTAAGTTATTTTTATTAAGGGTTTGGTGAATGTTATTGTTGATGACATGTTTATTATATCCATTCTGTTGAAAGACATGGCGGAGATGGTTTATCTCATGTTCTAGGTGGTGGGAGTCTGAAATTCTGGATGCCCTGGTTGTAAGGGTTTTGATGGTGCCAATTTTTTGGTTCGGGTGGTGATGTGAGTCAGCATGAAGGTATCTATCTGTGTGAGTCTTTTTTCTATAAACCTCGGTGCTGATTTTTCCATCTTTCTTTGTTAAAAGGATGTCTAGGAAGGGTAATTGGTTGTCCTTTTCAATTTCAATGGTAAATTTGATGTGGTTCGAGAGACTATTAATGTGAGCTAATAAATCATGTGATTTTAATATCCCATGGGTCCATTTTGCAAAGATATCATCTACATATATTTTCCATTCTTCAGGGGTGAATGGAAAGGATTTGAGAGCTATTTGTTCAAAATGTTCCATGTATATGTTGGCAATAATAGGAGATAGAGGTGAGTCCATAGCAACACCATGAGTTTGTTCATAAATCATTCCATTGAAGCTGAAGAAAGAGGATTTTACACATAACTTTAAGAGGTCAACAGTCTCATTATCTGTGATAGTTTTTAAAATGTTGATGGCTTCATCTACCAGAATCATAGTGTAAAGAGAGACAATGTCAAAACTTACCATGAGATCCTCGTTTTGCATGTCAAGGTTTTTGGTCCATTGAACAAAGGATGCAGAGTCTTTGATATGTGACGAGGTGTTTCCAGCAAGGGGGAGAAGTTTTTTGGCAAGGTATTGTGCGAGGAGGTAGGTAGGTGAACCAATGGTGTTGACTATGGGTCTTAGGGGAATGCATGCTTTATGAATCTTGGGAGCACCATATATTCTGGGGGTGATGGAGCTGGAAGGGGTGATTCTCTTTTTTATGATGTTATCAAGAGAGGAATCTTTTATTTGTTTAGTTACTTCTTTGAGAATTTTAGTACTAGGATCTTTTTTTTAAATTCTGTAGAAACCACTGTTGTTTAGGTGATCTTCCATTTTCTTAACATATTCAACCCTGTCCATTATTACTGTTGCGTTACCTTTATCTGATTTTAGGATTATTATATTTTTATTATTTTTTAGGTTTTTTAGAGCACGTTTTTCTTCTTTCGATAAGTTACAAGGAGGAGGCTTAGCATTTTTAAGTATTTTAATAGTTTCTTGTCTTATTTATTCAGCTTTGATGAGGTTAAGATCTCTTATGGCAATTTCTATGTTGCTAATTATATTGTCAACAAAAATTTTATTAGGGGTAATGGAAAAGTTTAGACCTTTATGAAGAAGGGACAAAGAAGCTTGGTCTAGGTTAACGTTGGACAGGTTTATTACGGTGGGATTATTAAATCCCTTATTGGTCAGGTTGCTGAGGGATCGGTTAACGTTATCAATATGTGAGTTACTAAGTGGGAGAGAGATAGGGAAGTCTGAGGTTTTAGTTGCGCGGTCTATCTGTTGAGAGGAGAGGACTGTAGGTTGAGAGTTGAAGTCTGAGTTATTGGGCGGATTGGCGATACTGGGGCGGGAGTTTTCTGGTGCAGAGAAGTCAATTTTCGACAAAGTAGAACAAGTTTGATCTGAGAAATCAAGCTTGATGGGTGGGACAAGTAGGTCAAAATTTTAATGTAGCATTAACATTTAAGCCAACTACACTTAGGCTCTTCTTAGGCGAGCGACATGGAATACTAAGGTACATGAGCATTTCAAACAATTTTATTCTGTTTTATGTTTACTACTTAAACATAAAATAATTTTTATTGTTATTTTTGTTGTTATATAATTATTTGTATATAAAAACAATTTATAGGAAAATTCACATATTTCATCTCTTTTTAAATCTCCAAAATTAATGTGAAGTTAAATTAATTAATAATATATCTTATTATATAATTTCATTAAATCATTGTTTTAAATAATATATATTCATTTTATTAATATTTAATTTTCACATATAAAATATTTATATGCATTTTATTTATTATATTTATCATTGTTCCTATTCATAGTATCCATTTTCATATTTGTTATATTCTTTAAAGAACTTTATTTTTTCAAAAAGTTGTTTTATTATAAATATGATTTATCTTTTAACTTTGCGCAATATTTTTAAATATTGTCGTGAGTACTTTTGCATCATATTATTAATAAATTTATGATAATTAATGAAAATGTGTGAAGTTACTTTTTCATCATATTATTAATAAATTTATGATAATTAATGAGTATGTATTGAATTAATGGGCTTCATTGTTTTGAATTGCGTTAACATTAAAATTAGAGAATTGAATTATTTTTACAACATATGGTTGTGCAAATTATTGTATCTAAATATTTTTCATCATTTCATTGTCAAAATCAAGGCATTAAAGCATTTAACATTATATTTTCATCAATATCAATGGAAAGTATTATTTTGCATTGCATTGTTGTTGAAAGTAATATAACTTTATCATTTTACATTATACTATTATTTAAATTTATGTTCCAAATCTTTTTTGTGCTATGTACCATTGTTAATATCAATACAATATCAAATAATTTTACAGCCAAATCATCTCAAACTCTAATGTTATTGACATTAATATATTTAATAGTGAATCATTGTATGGTGTTTTTAAAATTAAGTTGTATCTGTTTAACATTGTAAAAGCAAAGTAAAATGGAATTAGTGCTTTAGAGTTGCAAAACACACTTAATAAATAACTAAACTTTACTTTAAACAACTATTGTATTAATAATATAACAACTACTTATAACTTGATTCTCTTTTATATTGTTGTGTGTCTAATCATAATCGTATCACATAAAATGGAAATAATTGGATAAATATTTTAGCAACTTTTCACAATTTTATTAAAGTTTTATGTTAATGTTTGTTATATTATTTTTGAAAAACAAAGTCATATTATTATATTTATATCAAATAAGTTGGAGTTTTATCGTATATATATTAAGTTTTTTTTTGTTTATATATATAGACTATTTGAAACCACTTTGATTGTGTTGCTTATTAAGTTGTTTTTCTTTGCAAAATAGCCAAATAATAAGACATAGTGTACCAGATACATCTTATGTTACATAATAGATTTAAGCTAGTTTTTGAGACATAGTAACTATCTTAATATTTCCAAAAAAAATATTTTTAAAGTAATAAATACTTCATAATTTTTATGTTCAGAATTTATTTGATGCCACTTTAAAAAAATGGCAAAAAAAGGGGTTAATATCAAGCGAAAATGGCCATTTGCACCTCTCCACAAATACTAACATATATATCTTGTGACACAACCCCAACAATAGTTCCACAAATACTAACATATATATCTTGTGACACAAAACCAACAATAGTTCCAAAACTTCAAATTTGAATACAAATTTTAAGATAATCGCAAAGCACATGCTATGGAATAGAATGCACACAGCTTGATGTTGGCGCGGATGGTGGGCCGAGCGCTGCCTTGTAGAACCCCGGACCCTGTGGGCTGAGGAAAATATCCAGTTGGCAAAGCCCTACAATGGAAAAACGCATAGAACACGGCTATGAGACTCATTCAGACTGCACATGCAATGCCTACTTAAATATATGTTTAACATCAATCCAATCTAACTGTATTTAATATTTATTAGTTATTCAACGAAGAGACGATTATATTATAATATTTTTACGTCACAAACATGTATTTTTTATATTCATACAATTAAAGAGACTATTACATTATAATATTTTTTTCGTCACAAACATGTACTTTTGCTATTCATGCCATTAAAGTGAGGTTCATTGGAACATGATAAATATGCACTAAAGATTTTATTTTTTTTGGATTGGTTCTCTTTGGTTTGTTAGCCGTTGCCTCACCCCTGCCAATTACCAATTAAATTACTTTAATGTACGAAATAATTCTTTCGATATATCCGAGTTTAAAGTATCACCAAAACTGTGTTTGACTACTTATTTTAGCAAAAGCGTCAATTCATTCCCTATCAGCTTTTAGCTGTCTAGAAAAAGAAGCATCAATTTTTTATTTCCAGCAACATTCTCTTCATTGATTATATTGGCATTAAATTGAAATTTTGCATGACCTTTTCTCTGACAATACTAAAATAAAATAAGAGTTGTAGAATAATATATGTTTTTTAAAGAAGCTTTAAATACTACTCATTAATTTAGACCATAATAATGAGCATAAGTTTAAAACTTGAAAATCAATTTGGATATGATTTTTTCATTGAAGTTGTTAACCAAAAGAATAATGGTCGAAAAGTAATATGGAAATTGTACAAGTGAGCATGGGTGTTGCTAATCGAACTTGGATGACCATTTCGATGAAAGATTGACAAGGAGCCTGCTATGTACGCGGCTTAACCCTGCCTTGTTCGATGTGTCCCTACGAGGGCCGAGAGCCTACGGCGTTTGATTGCTGGTGGGCAGGCTATGCGATTTGGTATATTGCACCCTCTTATGAATCAGTTATTCAGCATTTGGGTAGCTCCGTTGACTAGCTGGAGATAAACGTTTTCAGCCTCAAATACAAACATTTCTTCAAGTTGGAACTGTTGTAGAGGAGGAGAGCGTGGAGAGTGTGGGCCCTGTGTTGGTGGGCTTCGAGGTTTCGGTTCGTGGAGTAAAGAAAGCAGGCTATGACCAGGCAATATCATCATTGAAGTGGACCACCCAATATCCATCTTGGCTGGCAAGCAGAATCCATGACTGCGTTGAACGTTGTGAGGCCAAAAGCGTCTGCGGCCTTATTCTTCTACCAACGACGCATGAGTTTGCAATTTCTACAGCAATAAAAATTTGGTTTGAAAATTAAATTTTGGCATTTTTTCTGTCACTTTTCTCTTTTCTTTTTCCAAACACACAATCTCCCACGTTTGGATCAAAGGAGGTGAGCACCGCAGATCTGTTGAAGTCACAGTGTTTGGAGAGCGTGCAAATCAAGAGGCGATTTGAAACCTCGATCAGGAAGATTGGTGTGAGTGTTTCAGATTTATGTTGCATTGATTACTTTGCTTCAGACTTGGTTGTGTGACATAGAAGCCAAATTCTGCACTACAAGGTTCTACAATTGAAGAGCTACCAAAGGGAGTAGTTTCCCGCCAGTGTGGTAACGAGGTTGCTGGAGCTCTTGAGAGGACCGAGTGGAGTCAGAAACAAATCTGGAAGCAAGATAAGCTAGACTCTTCCAATATGTTTATATTTTTAGACATATTTGACACTAATGATGTTTTTTTCATGTGGCCATTTGGAGGCATTATTGGCATGGGTAGTATTTTTGAGTTACAAGAAATTCTAGAAAAAACAATGTGGTTTTATTGATGACCATGAGTATCAAGAGGCACAATCTACCCTACAAGATCCTGAAATTGAAGACCCACTAGTCGTTCTTCAAGAAGGATGTAAACATGAAGCTGATTACAATGACTTGAAAAAATAAGACAAAGTTGGAAAGAACTCAAATTATGACGATCTCATGAATGTTTCTCAATGTGCATATGTTAGCAACAACAACAAGGAATAAGCCACAAAATTTGAAGAGGAATTAAAGTTTCTTGAAGCATGGATTGAAACACCATGTTCAAATGAAGTTTCCATAGAAGTGCACTAATGAATGTTGAAAACAATGTGGATGATCTTCAAATGTTTGACACCGGAAGTAGTGAGAGAAAAAGTTCTCCTACCAAGCTTTCATCCTCTAAAGTGTTATCAATTACCAGCAAACAAGATACAAATAATGACAGGCTACAATCAAGATTGAGGAGAATAAATGTTCAAGTGTTCCGTATTTGGTGAAGAAAACGTAAAAAAGAGGAGAAGATCTATCACTACCTCATGGAAAGAAAAGTAAAGATGAAGCCTCGCCTAAGAATGAACAAGCATGGACTCTCAAGCCAGAAGACTAAAATGAAAACTTTGTTAACAAATTTTTTATGTTCTATTGTAAGCCTAGATGAGACTAGACCAGTAGGCATATGTTATTCTTTCAGTACCCTTTCTCCATTAAGGGGTAGTGTTAGAATTAATGGAGAAATCTAGACTTAGTTTTTTGTTGTGATAAGGATAGGATTAAGACTCTAAGATTAGGTCTAAGATCGTACTATCTAGGGAGTGATTCAAACCACCCTGTTAGTGTGCCAGACTATATGTACGAGGTTCTTCTGAATGAATAGTGGTGCATTGTGTGGAGTGCTTGGGCACTCTCTAGGTATCTCACCTGGAGAGCCACTTAATTAGTAGTATATCAATTTTTATTAGCTATAGAATCATCCACTAAAAATACTGCTTCATCGGCTAGATCAACTTAATAAACAAAATGAAGCCTATGGGCAACCGTCAATCATTCTTTCTTGTGCTGAGTTAGGAGATGGGAAAGAATTTATACCGACTACCAGTGTGAATCTATCCATTACCTATGGTATGGGTAGTGTCAAGGTTGTACAAGTGGCTTTGGATTTTGTCGCTATCTGTGGATTGTTTAGAGAAACGTTGGATGCTTCACCAAAAAGTGTGTCTTCCATGTGAAATAGAAGATATGATATGTTCAATCATAGTGGTTAGATAGTTGTGCACGCCTTCAATATCCATGATATCATTTTAGGAAAAATAAAGTAGTATCTTAACAGCATGTGTTGGTTTCCACTTTCCACTGGTGAACTAGAGGCTTTTTGCTATAAATTGTTTGTTGAAAGAATTCCGAGTATCTTTTTTTCTTTCCCTTTTTTGAGGTTTTGAGATTTTTTGTAATTACTACTAGTTTTGGTTATACATGGGCTCTAAGCCCACTAGTTTTGGTTATACGTGGGTTCTAAGCCCACTAGTTACATGAAGAATGAGTTTTTGATGAATATAACACTGACAAGGGTGTCATATTTTTCCATATTGATAATTTTTTCGATTGTATACATTCTTTGTGATAAAAATAATATTGACAAGGGTGTCATCTTTTCTCATCCTATGGCTAATTTGTATTAGGTTTTGGAAAGCATCCCAACCTTAGGATAAAAGTAGGAATAAAAAGAATTAGGCTCTTTAATTGTCAAGAAGCTATAGGAAGATAAACGAAGGTCAGTAATATAAGAAAAAATGAATCTAATGGGATCTTAGCCACATTTTCTTTTTTACTCAATACAATGATTTTAATAAAAAAAACATGTAGGAAATAACATATAAACAAAAAAGTGGCTTATGAATAAATAGGTAATTGGATTTGACTAGAATAACTATGAAGAAAATTCAACTGGAATTGTTGTTGGTTCAAAAATATGACTGTTAAAGGTAATCTTAATGCTTCGCATTAATCATCAACCCAGACCAAGTCTATTTATTTCAAGAGTACAAGCAAAGTATATGCGAGTGAAATCAGAGGTTAACTACACTAAATCGTTGCAAGAAATACTATCTAATTCTCGAAGTTCAATCAATCAATTCAAAGTAAACTGTGAAATACTTCAAATCAATCAAAGAATGAAATTCTAGTCTGAACTTATGCAGAAAGTAAACACTCAAATGCTGAAATTAAAGATCTTTTGCAATTGAGCAGCAAGCTTAATGAATTGAACTGCAATAAAAAAATAAATACTTAATAAATTGAATAACAATCACCCATTGACATTTTGCAATGGAATTCTCTATAATTAAATTAATAAAAACCTTCATAATTGAACAACAAACCATACGTTTACACTTGCAATGGAAAAACTTCATGAAATAACAATGTGTAGAATTGAACAACAACTACTTAACCATGCTGAAATCAATCTAATAAATGTAAAAATATCACTCAACAGTAAAGGAATATTAATGATAAATTCAACCTCATTGAAAAGGAAATCATAACACACCACACTTGAAATTAATGAATTGAATCGTAATTCTACAAAGCGTAAGAATAACTAATTTGCAAGAATCAAGAAATAAACATATAACACAAAATAGTAGGAGAACTCCCAAGGATTGGGTTCAAGGCCTCTAGAATTCCTCTGCCAAGAAATACTCAGAATCCACTTATAACGAAAATGCTAGCCCTTTCATTAATCAATAGAACATGTACATCATCATCATTTCAAAGATTGTCTGAATAAATGTTTATTAAAAACAATTACAATATACGAAAAAATCTCTCATGTTCTCTTTCATCTATAGACTTTTATCACTTTAAGGAGAAACAAAATAGAGAATAGTGGATCCTCGGGATCAGGAGATCCTGAGGCTTCATAGCTATCAGACGAATGCTTCAAGAATAGATGTTTTTTTCCATCTTTTGTTGATTCTCAAAAACTAGATGTGATTTCATTTGTTTTTCTTGACTATTGTTGTTTGGTCGTTTGGTTAGAAGTTAGTTGGTTCGGATTTCCTATCAATAAAGACAACAAAAGTTATTTTTTTATAATATTAAACACACTATTTATTAATAATTCATTTTACCCTACTTTTACACTACTCTCCTTTGATTTATTTCTAAAATGAAGGAAAACATATAAAATTTAATAATAAATCAAGCTAAAGATGGGGGTAAAATGTACCTTTTCCATGGCCCAACATAATCCCCTTCTTACCTTTTTGCATGTCCTCGTGCAAACATATGATTGAGGTGTATTTGAGTTAAGGAATAGGCTGGATATACCTCTTCCCTATAAAATCTAAAACCATGCGTTTGTTTCACTTTTGAAAATGCCAAGTTTGTATGCCCCTCTGGCAATTCATAATCATGGTGGTAATATTCAGGAGGGTACCATATGATGGGGCATCTATATCTGCATCCTATCCATGTAGGGCCCATGTTTAAAATTAAATTTCTATACAGATGAAAATGAGAAGAAGAAACTTTAAAATTCCTATAACCAAATGGCTCTATATTCTTAACATTATTGGTAGAGGCTTGTCATCTTTTCTTAGTTGCTAATAAAGCATCCCCTTGAATATCCGGAAAGTATGCTATTCCATTCTATACAATATCTTTATGAATTGGCCCTATCTTGGCTATCACTCCTTACTGTTGCATAAACCTCTTACGTTGAATGAATAAATGTAGGGGTTTTGTAGGTTTCCCTCTGACCCATAAGTCTAACCCATGTTCTCTTTTATGGAAGATATTATAGGCCTTAGCCCATCTAATCTAGATTTTAGGAAAAGACATAAAATCTTGAAACTGAATGTCCTCAATGACGGGACTGGGGTTACTATCTCTTTCATCTTCTAAAAAGAAATTGTGCAAGTACAATTCGCACAGAAGGCGTTGTACCTATTCATCTTGTTCATTACAACATTGGAAAAATTATGTAGTGGAATTAAATGTACTAGGCTTCCCTTCTCTGACAGCTATGATATTCAACAACAAATACCTTTCCACTAGAAATAAGGCATAATTAGTGGCTGGTGATCTGCAAGACATCACATCTGAGTAAAGAGAACAAACACACTGGTTTGTTCCTTAGCCTATTCCAGTTGAGCCTTTAACCTTTTCACTTTCACCCTTTCTTCCCTAAGTTGGGCAAAGGTTTCATCTTCAGTTACAGTAAGGTCATTAAATCATTTTATCAATGTCTGATGTTCTTGCAAAGGCACTACTTTATTCCTATACCGAACCAATTCTTGTTGAATTTGAATCAATTCATTGCGAAGCTTTTGATTGGTAGCTCTTTGTACCAAAGTGGTATAAGCAGGTGTTTCCTCCGTTTGGGTTTCTTTGTCATTTGTAGGTATCAAATCGGTTTACACAAAGACTTCAATTGTATCTTGGGGACTGCAATCATTAGCTCGTTCAGCAACATCTACAGTTTTTGTGACAAAATATGTTTGGGTTTCCTTTGGTTCAGTTTGAATGCCAATTTATTTTGTAGAACATAGTTCTGTTTGGGTCCCCAAAATATCTAATTCATTTTTAGGCTTCTAGGCCTCATTCGCCTCTTTCAACCATCCCTTTAACTATTCCACATTTTTTCTCAATTCTCTACAGCTCCTGCGCATTCTCCTCAACTTAGCCCAAGCTGATTTTTCCTTCAAAGTGGTCTTGGCAGGAGAAGGCACATTGGTGACTTCAGGTTAAGGTGGGGTTGTTCCAGTATTAGGGTTATCATTTAATGATATAATGTTTTCTTCATGCACTAAAGAGGTTGTGCCGACATTGATATCTTGGCTGGGTGGAGCAATGTTTTCTTCATGTGTCAGAGGAGTTGTATCAACATTTGTATCCTGGTCTAATAAAATAATATCCCCTGACTGATTTATAGACTCAGAGGCTCTCTCTATCTGGCCTTCCTTATTCAAACATTCATTTTCAGAGGGAGATAAATCCCTCAAATCTTGAAATTCATCAATGGAAGGTAGGATTTCCATGTGACCAGAACTGTCGGCATAGGCAGGCTGGTTCGAGAGATCCCTATGCTCCTCAGATTGTTCAAATGGGTTCCTAGCTTCACAAGATGTTTTCATATGTTCTAATACTTGATCCATTTCCTCCTCATAACCCTGTAAAGGTGCATTTTGAGGGCTCGGAGGGGGTGTATAGGATGGCCCTGTCTCGTCTGGAAATTCCAAGGTATTTTGTTGTAGTTTTATTCATTCATACTGTCTCTATTTTACTAGAAAAGAGGTCGAGACACGGGTCCTCTTCCCTCTAGATTTCCTAGGGACTGGTATGTCTGTTCTTGGATGCTCAATTCCTGCTCTATCAGGGTTTTCTTCAGGGGCGGGCAGGGCAGGATTGAAAAAGCTATCCCATGCTAACTAATGTTTGTTTAATTCATGAAAAATATCTAATTTTATCATGCCATGATGGTTGAAACATTTCTGAGGGTTTTTAGCTTTCCTAATCCAAACAACAGTGTCATGCAATATAAAATTCAAGAAAAAAGGCAATTAACTGAAATATTTTGTTTGAGTACAACTAACAATTGGAGTTGACGAGATTTTACCACATCCTGGTGTCCATCACATGTGATATAACTTTGGATCATGACTGCCAGTTCTCGCCAAGGTTGATTCAAGGATGCAAGGTAAATACCTTTTCCTTTTTGCACCAATTTCTCATCTGGGTCCTGATATAATGAACTGCTTCTTGTACGAGGACATGTTTATCAGTCCACTTTTTACCTTCCATTGGAAGTCTGGAGACCTTAGTAATTAATTCTTTGGAGACTGGTATAATTGTTCCTTTAACTATGGTATGCCCTTCCCGCAAGTTCTACAAGAATTCAATTGCTATCTCCATATTGAACCTTTGTAGCATGTTCAAATATGAAATCCAACCAGATTGCTGGAGAATAGTGCGAACCAATTATGTCACTTTAAATATTGTGTGTTCATTGTGAATAGAGTATCCACCCATGGCTATTGTGCTTTTAGAATTGATTTCTTCACCCTTCTGCATGTGCTTCTCTCAGCTCTATTAGTTAAAAACAACACAAATACTGCATGCAACTCTTATAAAGTTTATTGTTAGAACTGTAACTTTATGAAGTTAATGCAATGATTTTATTGTCCAATCAGCCTATTCGAACGGAGTCTCATAGCTAATTTGCATTCATGTTGATCATAGATATTCTTACCCCCTCCAATGAGAGAAGGGCGTCCACGACGTTTAAGCATAATAAAAGAGGAAAGGTGGTAGAAATCATGAATGCACACGAAATATAAGTTAGAGGCCGGCAATCATCGAAAATGTACATCAGATGGAAATGACTAAAAAAGGAGAAAAGCAGAGGAACAATTATTATGAAAAGGATTTTATATTTTGATGGCATAATATGATGGAAGCGTGACAGGTAACAGATTATGACTCAATTCGGCATAATTAAGATAATTCATATAAAATCAAATTTTATTATGCATATAGGTTTATTATAACAATAACACTTAGTCAAACAGTGCATTCCACTTCAGGAATGGACCAATAGGAGATAGGGCCATGTAAAATAATTGGTTGTTGTAAAAAAGACTCCAATACCACAAGAAAATACACTACTGCCAACATGCGTCCATAGCCTCGACAAGGTTGTTATTTACACCAAAAAATGAGCCATAATCCTCTATTTAAAAGTAGACACTTTGCTTGTTTTTTAGAGAGACCACTACACTGGTGTGGTGGCCAGATAGTCATAGTGTCATTCACGAATATTTAACAAAGTGATCAGGTCGGCTCGTGATGGGACCTCCTGTCCTTCAAGCAGTTTTAGTTGTCGAGAAGGTCAATACCCTGGTATGGTGGCCATTGTGGGAATGTCACCTCTTATATCCTCATGATCATGGTAGGTTGGCTCATAATGAGACCCCCTATCCTCTCTTTTTTTTAAATTTCAAATAGAGACATGTTTTCTTTTTTTTATAAATGGAGGGAGACTCATTAAATCCTTAGGAGTTAGGGATGCTGTAAGAAGTAGAAAAAAATGCCAATAAAAATGATGCCCTTATTCCCATATCCTCATGCCAAAGAGAATTACCACTTGAGAGTGTAAAAATATAAACCAACATAAGATTAATATAATGAATTGTGTGATAATATGATTGAACAGGGGATATATAGCCAATCATTATATAGATAGCCCATGTCAGCTTCCAAAGTAAATATTTCCATCAAAATTTCCAAAAAACATAATATTAGTAATATCACTGCTTTTCTCTACTTTAGGTGCAAATTTATCATTCAATAAAATGGTTTTTATGGCAAGAATGTGTAAAGGAAGAGTGGATATATATATATATATATATATATATCTATAATCAACGAAAAACAAAAGTTTTCTACTTTGAACAACAAACTTTTAAAAACACACAACAATAAAAAAATGCAGTTGTTCAATTGGTTCGAACAATAGTTGTTCAATCGATTCAACAACAAAATCAATAAAAAATAAAAATAAAAATAAAAAACACGCTGAAAAACAATTGTTCATTTGGTTTGAATAGCAATTGTTCAATCAATTGAACATCAGTTGTTCAATTGATTTAACAACAAAAATATTAATTCAAAAAAGTGCATTGAAAAACATTTGTTCATTTAGTTCGAACATCAGTTGTTCAATCGATTGAATATTAGATGTTCAATTGATTGAACAATAAAAATAAAAACACACAAAAGGAAAAAATGCGGTTGTTCGTTTGCTTTGAACAACAACTGTTCAGTCGATTAAACAAAAAGTGTTCAATTGATTGAATAGAAAAAACAAAAAAAAGAGAAAGAAAATGGAATTATTTTATACAATGATGAAAAAAAACTATAAATTACAATCAAATGCAGGAAAAATATATACACTATTTACAACTAAAAAGAAATAACATATTTTTATGAAATTGAAGCTGCTGGGTCATTACTCCCTACAACTAAGATTTGGATAGTGGGATCGTCACACACCTGTTGGCAGAATGACTCTTTTGTGATTGTTTTATGATAGAGGCGCACCCGGTGTCCATTTACTCGAAAAGTAGAGCTGGATCCATCTATGGTGGTCAAACTAATGGCACCGTTGTTGTGCACTTCTTGAATTTCATATGGCTCGAGCCACCTTGTTTGTAATTTACCCAGGAAGTCTTGGAAACTAGAGTCGTAGAGGAGTGCCCAATCTCCTTTCTGGAATGTATTATTTTTTATGAGGTTTTCATGCCACTTAGTCCATTGTTGTTGAATAATTTCAGTGCGTTGTAGAGCAAGTAGTCGTGTTTCATCTAATTCGTTTATCTGTTGAAGTCTTTTAACTTGGGCCTATGTAAAATCTAGCCCCACTTCTTGGGCTGTTCTAAGAGTATTTATCTCAAATTCAATGGGGAAAATTGGTTCCTTTCCAAATACTAGGTGGTATGAAGAATACCCAGTAGTGTTTCGCCTATTTGTGCGATAAGCCCACAAGGCCTCTGGCCGTCTAGTAGCCCAATCTTGGCGATGTGTCGAGACTGTTTTAGTAAGAATTGCCTCAATGAATTTATTGGTACTTTCGACCTGTCCGTTCGCCTGCGGGTGGTAGGGAGAGGTGACTCTATGAGTGACATGATGGTTCCATAGAGTGGTTGTAATTTTATTTCCTAAAAACTGTGCCCCTACATTAGTTATCACTTCCCTAGGTAAGTCATACCGCACAAATAGCTCAAAAATAAAATTAATCACACACTTTTCTGTAGCTCTTGGCAAAGCTTCTGTTTCCACCCATTTATTCACGTAGTATGTGGCAACCAGTATGTAGGCCTTCTTATTTGATGGCGGATTCAATGGCCCAAAAAATTCCAATGCCCATCGTGCAAAAGGTTCTACTACCAATTATGGCTCCAATGATATCTCGTCAAATTAGCCAAGGCAATCCATTATTTGGAAACTATCTCAGGCTTTCACATATTTCTTTGCATCCTTACTTGTGGGCCAATAGTAGCCCATTTGTAATACTTTGTACCCTGTCCTGCGATCTGCAAAATTTTCGCCACATGGTTCGTCATCGCAGGCCTTCAAGGTGTCATGGATCTCGTCTTCTCGAATGCATCTGCGTATGTGCATATAAGCTCCTATGTGGAAAATGTATCCACCAATCCAAGAGAATGTATCACTGTGTTGAACAATCAGCTTTTGTTCCTTTGTTTTCAAGTGTCTTGAAAGTTTCCCTACTGCCAAATAATTCGCTACATTTGCGTACCATGGAATTTTTACTGCCATGGAAAAAAATGCTCGTTAGGGAATTTATCATCTACCACCAGTGGGTCATTTGTCTTTGGGACTCGAGATAAGAAATCTACAACTACGTTATGCTTCCCTGGATGGTCCTTAATAGTTATATCAAACTCCTGTAAAAGTAACAACCAATGAGTCACTCTCCCATTTGTAATAGGCTTGTTAGCTAGATACCTAATGGTAGAATGATCGGTATATATAAATACTTGATAGCCAGTTATGTAATGTATAAATTTATTTATAGCATAAATGACGACCAAGAATTCCTTTTTTGTCATTGTATAAGTTAGTTCAACAGGGGTGATATTTTCACTGATATAGTAAATAGTGTATGGCTTCTTGTCCTCTTCTTGACCGAGAACAAATCCTATCGTTGTATCTGATGCATCCGAATAAATGTGAAAGGGAAGCTCCCAATTGGGGCCATGCAGTATTGGTGCAGTCGAGACCAGTTTCTTCAAATCTGAAAAAGCAGTGTCACATTTGTTAGACCAATGGAGTTCAACATTTCCAGTTAACACATACAAAGGCATAGCAATTTGTGAAAAATTCTTTATGAAGCTACAATAGTATCCTGCATATCCAAGGAAACTATGTACCTTTGTCTAAGTACAAGGTGTGGCTAATAAGATAATTACCTCTATCTTTGTCGGATCTACTTGTATTATAGCCGCAGAGATGTAGTGTCATAAGATCATGCCTTCAGTCATCATCATGTGACACTTTTTGTTGCTCAAGCATTATCTGGTAGCAATACATCATTCTAATACTTTTTTCAGTGTTTGCAATGCCTGATCAAGGTCATCTCCATATGGAGTGAAGTCATCCATGTAGACCTCGAGCCCTTCATTTATTAAATTAGAAAAAATACTAAGTATGTCCCTTTGAAATGTTTTTGGCGCATTGCATAAACCGAATGTCAATGCTCTATAGGAAAATGTACCCTAGGGGCAGGTGAAGGTTGTTTTATCTTGGTCTTCAAGGGCTATTTGGATTTGATTATAGCCACTAAAACTATCAAGAAAGGAAAATAATTGTTTTCCTGCCAATGTGTCAAGGACCTGATCAATAAAGGGAAGGGGGAAGTGGTATTTTTGTGTGGCTTTGTTCAGCTCTCTATAATCCACACAGATTCACCACTTACCATTCTTTTTAGGGACGACCACTAATGGAGAGACCCATTTACTATCTGAAATAGTATAAATTAAATTTACATCTAGCAGCTTCTATAATTCGTCTTTTACAATATATTTTAGATGTGGGTTTAGTCTTCGTTGAGGCTACTAGATGGGGCGAGTATCCTTCTCCGTGTAAATATGATGTGTGCACAGTTGGGGATCTATACCCTTCATGTCTGGATAGTCCCAAGTAAAGGCTCCTTTATATTTTTGCAAGAATTTAATGAGCTTTTTCTTTTGGTCACTATCCAGACCGCTATTGATGTTTAAAATTTTACCTGGTTCGATTTCAATTGGAATGCTATTACGAACAAAAATTGTGGGTAATTCGTTATCAAGAATCAATTTTAGCATTTGGCACTTTAAATTTCCTGAAGTAGATGGTTGATTTATAAAGTTATTGATCACATCATCTTCAGTTTTATCTTTGAATTCGAGTGCTTCTACTACTATCATTGGTGAACGAATGTTTTGTTCCTAGTATGCAGGTGGTTGTTTGAGAACATTTACAGTGGGAAGACTTGGTTTTACTAAAGGATATATAGCAATATTCTTTTCGCATCTCATCTAGCAATGGTCATGCTACTTGTTCGACAGCCTATGTAAGCATAAGTCATCGCTAACCGTGGTCTTCCCAATATCAGGGGATGTTCGTCTAATCTATTTTTTGGGTTAGTAACTAGAAAATATGCTGGGTATTCCCATGAGTCCACAGAAACCAGGATCTCCTGTAATGTACCTTATGGTCTAACAACATATCGGTCAGCAAGTTCTAGCAAGGTAGTGGTGGGTTCTAAGGTTGTTATACCAAGTGTTTCACAGGTTTTCGTAGTTAGAATATTAATAGATACCCCCAAATTTATTAACGTGTTTGAGAAGGAGTGGCCATAGATCTGGATTGTGACTATGGGGTTTCCTAGATCCTCATATTTTATTGGTGTTTCTTTACCCAAAATTAAATATGACAGACAACATGAACAATTGACAAAGCCTTTGTTTTCCTCATAGGTTTTTTTACACACAACTCTTTAATTGTTTTAGCATAAATAGGGATGTCTTGTATAGCCTGTAGGAGAGGAATTTTAATAAAAATATATTTTAATGCCACTATGAGTTCAAAATATGAAGAGACAATTGGCTTGGGTATTACTAATCTCTCAGGGAATGCAGGAGAGGAAATAATAAGATTTTTAGGACCTTTTTGGTCGATTGTGTCCCTCCCTTGTTTTATCTTTGTTTCAGTCACAGTCAATTGTTTAGGTACTATTGGAATTTTAGACTCAATTTGTGGTAAGGAGGTCTATTATTTAGGTGAAATAATGCCCCCTGATCTCAGCCTAAGTTCATTTCATTCCTTATGTTTATTTTCAGAGTCTGGATTCTCAGCAATCTGGATCAGCTCAACCGATCTGTTATTAGGATTAGGATTTGTTTGAGCTAGAAGTTGAGGGTGTATAATAGGTTGATGGTTTTGTTGTATTGGGTATGGAGCTAGTAATGTGGGTTGAGTTTGAGCCCCTATTCCCATAAGTAAATTAGTCATTCCCAGGGATCACTGCCAGCTTTGAGACCAATTTTAATTTTGTGAGGTGCATGTAGGCCATTGGAACAGATATGGATTGTTTTGCCAGAATGAAGGAGAGAAAGGAAAATCCGGCCAACCATTACCTAGAGAGGACTGAGCTAGCTAAGAGGGCATGAAAAATGGTTGGGATGGCCAAGCAGAAAAAGGTGATTGGTTTTTCCATGTTGTCCCAAAGTTTTGTTGATTAAATTGTGAAGAAGGAAAGAACTGAGACAGGCCTTGTGACATACTTGTTAGTCGGGCTTGCCACTGTCGATGTTGATTCATAAGATATTCTAGTTCTATTTCTTCTTCTTCTTCTTTGAAGACCGCTTTCAACCCTGGAAGTGAAGAGCATTGTTCAGTGGCATGGTCCTTGGTACATATGGCACATGTCTGGACCATGTCCAATGGACACTCCCGCTAGTTGTGCTTCTTCCGACAACATGGAAAAAAAATAGCCAAGTTCTGTTATGCTAAAGCTTGCTTCTGCTTGGCTTGCAGGACATCTAGCTGTGTTGTGAGGGTGCCCAAGATATCAGTTTTGAAATCTTCCAATAGATTATCGAATTTTTCTCTGGTTACACTACCATCTAATTGTTTGTAATTCCTAGGGACCGAATCCTGTCCAACTGGCCTATTATGCGTACTACCTCGAGAGAACCTGATACAAAATGGAATAATGTCATCATAATTTTCTTGATAGATGTCCCATTTTTCCATTATATTAAGCGTTTCTACCCATTATTATTTCATTCCTTTTATCATTGTTACTTTTAGGACATCTTTAGATAATACAGTATATGGGGATCTTTGCAAATTATATTGGAATTGTTCAACATATTCTTCTAATGTCTCGTTATCTTTTGCAGTCATGTTGAAGATTTCATCTTTTAATTCTTGAGTCCGACAATAATCTTGATATTTACTAAGAAAATAGTTTTTCATTTGATCCCAATTATTAATGGTTCCCCCACAGAGCCCCATAAACCACCGTAGAGGTGCCCCCTTCAATTTAGAGGGGAACAATTTCAATTTTTGAGGGTCATTGGTGTAATCATATCCCCTACAAAAAACATCAAATTCAAATAATAATTCATCGAGTTCTTCTGAAGTCAGTCCATGGAAGGTGGGGATGTTTTGTAAAGAAATAGCTTTCATAGGGGCATTTGAGACCGGGTCAACAATGGGATACTCCAATGTTGATGCTTGTCCTTGGGGTTGATTATGCACCATATGATCAAATATGTGCCAATACCTTCAAGGATTTCCTGGTCTGGGATAATAATTTGAGTGGGATTAGGAGGTGGATTTGGAGTAGGCCTTGCAGCACTACCTCGATCAGGAATGTTGGGTGTCTCTTTATCAATCATTATTTCAGGAGATCTGGGCTCTGGGTTTTTTAGATTTATCCTTACAACACTACTGGTTTCTCCGTCTCCTTCTTGCAAATTGCCAGAATTTCCCTCTCGTGAAGGGTCAGGACTCAAATTTTTTGTAGTCTGAAAGTTTTGTTCAGACCCTTTAGTTTCTCTGTGGATCTTGGCGTGGGCTGCAGATGGTGAGGTTGTTGCCTGAGGGATTGTAGTAGTACTCTTTTTAGAAATGATTTTGGGTCCTACAGATGCCTAAGATTCAACTTTCCTTATGATTTCGTCTATGAAATTTGTTTAGCCAAGGGTCACCGATCCCTTGGGATTTGTGGATATAGACGGGGGGTTTCGATCTAATTCTATCTTTTTCTTTCTAGTCATTCATAAAAAGACAAACACCTATCTTATTTAAACTCTACAAAATTGCTGAAAAGTGGGCTGATGAGCAAGTGTTTTGCTTGCTAATACGTAGGTTCTTACCTCTCGTTTTCAATACCCATTTCTTCCACAACAAAAGGAAAAATAAAAATACATCACTCATAAACACTCTCCCTAGCAACGATGCCAAAATTTTGGTTCAAAAAGATGACTGTTAAAGGTAATATTAATGCTTCACATTAATCATCAACCCAGGGAAAGTTTGTTTATTTCAAGAGTGAAAGCAAAGTATATGCGAGTGAAATCATAGGTTAACTACTCTAAATCATTGCAAGAAATACTATCTAATTCTCGAAGTTCAATCAATCAATTCAAAAGTAAATTGTGTAATACTTCAAATCAATCAAAGAATGAAATTCTTGTCTGAACTTATGCAGAAAGTAAACAGTCAAATGCTGAAATTAAAAATCTTTGGCAATTGAACAACAAGCTTAATGGATTTAACAACAATAAAAAGGAAATACTTAATAAATTGAATAACAATGACCTATTGAAATTTTGCAATGGAGAAACTTCAATAAGTAACAATGTGTAGAATTGAACAACAACTACTTAACCATGATGAAACCAATCTAATCATTGGAAAAAAATCACTCAACAATAAAGGAATATTAATGATAAATTCAACTTGATTGAAAAGGAAATCGTAACACACCACACTTGCAATTACTGAATTAAATCGTAATTATACAAAGCATAATAATAACTGATTTGTGAGAATCAGGAAATAAAAATATAACACAGAATAGCAGGAGAACTCCCAGGGACCGGGTCCCAAGCCTCCAGAAGTCTTCTTCCAAGAAATACTCAGAATCCGCTTATAACAAAAATTCTAACCCTTCCATTAATCATTAGAATGGGTACATCATCACGAGTTCAAAGACTATGTCTGAATAAATGTTTATTACAGAAAAATTACAATATACGGAAAAAGCTCTCATGTTCTCTGTCATCTACAGCCTTTTATAACTTTAAGGAGAAAAAAAATAGAGAATAGTGAATCCTCATGACTGGGAGATCCTGAGGCTTCAAGAATAGACATGTCTTTCCATCTTTTGTTGATTCTTAGGAACCGAACACGATTTCATTTGCTTTTCTTGATTGTTGTTGTTTGGTTGTTTGGTCAGCAATTAGTTGGTTCTGATTTCCTATCAATAAAGATAGAAAAAGTTAATTTTTTATACTATTAAACACACTATTTATTAATAATTTGTTTTAACCTACTTTTACACTACTCTCCTTTGATTTATTTCTAAAATGAAGGAAACCATATAAAATTTAATAATAAATCAAGCTAAATATGGGGGTAAAATGTGCCTTTCCATGGCCCAACAATTTCCAAAACAAAAACTAAGCAACTTGCGCTCTCTCAACCTAAAGAGAGTGAGCATTCCCTATGACCATGGATATGGCTAGATGGTTGTGGTCTCTCACTGCTAAAATGGCCTGAACATTAACTAGTCATGCAACCCATAATATTTATTTAGATTCATCGATATAACCATGTTTCCTGTGACACAATCACCATTCTAAAGTGGATCCAACCAAATTCAAACCAAAGGAGTGTTGTTTAAAAGTTTAGGATACGCTTTTGAATATGCATCCCTTGAATACAAAAGAAGAAATAATTGTGTTCCAATTAAAATGGATTCTAATGAGAAGAATCTTGTTCCATTTAAAAGGAATATGAATTTTGTTCCATTTAAAACATATTTTGTCGTAGTTCATGAAAAAAATGTGTTGATATAGGGAAGGAATGATAACTATCAATTATAGATACCTATATGCATTGTTCATTTTGATTTTTTCTTATTATTTGATGTTCTTTCAAGAAGAAATTGAAGATTAGTTAAAGAAGCAGAGGATAGATTAGCACAAGACAAGAGAACATTATTGTAGACAGAAATAGAAAACTTAGTAGAAGTGGAGGATCAGAACATGAAAGGAGAACATTGTAAACTTAGTAGAAGTGGAGGATTGGAACATGAAATAAAAACATTGTAGGAAGAAATAGAATAGTTAAAGTAGAGGATAGACTAGCATAGGACAAGATAAATTATTGTAAGTAGAAATAGAAAACTTGTTAAAAGTGGAGGATTGGAACAAGAAAGGAGAACATTTTAGGAAGAAATAGAAGACCCATTACAAGTGGAGGACTCGCACAAGATAAGAGAACATTGCAAGCAAAAATGCAAGACCTAGTAGAAGTGGATGATTAGAACAAGACAAGAACATCATGAACATAAATAGAAGATTATACCAGTTAGAGAAGCTACGAGGGGAGTTGAACAAGCAATAAGAAAGTGTTTGTCAATACACTTGGTAGATAAAGGGAATGTTTTGCATCATGTTCTAGTTTTGATGTATAAAGAAAGGATATAGGCAAACAAGGACTTACTCTAATATATAAAAGAAGTGTGAAGAAAGGAGAAAAGAAAATCAAAATAAGGATTTATGATAAAGTTATCCACTTAAATGTATGTATGTTAAACATGTGGCATCGATAGGTAGCTTATCCTAAGTTTGTTAACCAAAAATAAGATATTGGGAGTTGAGATCCTTTAATAACACTTTAAATGGAACCAACCAATTGAAATAAATATAATATATATGAGTAAAAATTAAATAATTTTAAATACAAATATTTTATAAAACTTTTATCAAAACATCGGTTAAAAGAAGGGTAAGGATGATATGAAATGAAGTCAAACAAGATTAATAATCGGTCAAAGAAATATCAAACGCTATATATTCAAGCCTTCTAGAAATATAGTAAGGAAAACATAATAATTCAACCCACAAAATTTAATTTTAATTACAAGTACACGTCTTAAGTGTTTTCATATTCATTGAGGAAAATATAAGAGATCGTTATATATGCTTTGTTTCTCATGGAAATACCATTTTTGTATGTTTTAGTGCTTAGAAACTCGCTACCAACATGTTTAAATATTGAACATTTAGATGGATTATTTTCATATTTTGCATTATTAACCTATTGTAAAAATTATAATCTGAGTTGGTAGCGATTCAAATTATGCATTAAAACATGTACCACAACGTAGCTTTCTACTTTACACTAGGTAAAGATCCTTTCTTCACAAGTTTTAATATCAAACGAGGGATTTTATGATGGAAGGAAGGACACTCGTAGAATACAATCCCTAGATTTATATGTAAAAGTCGAAGAAATATCATGGAATAGAGTTAACGAATTTTCATACTGAAAGGTATCTAAACATGATTGCAAAGAGAAGTATATTATGCAAGAAGAAAGATTTTAAACATTTTTTAAGTCAAAATTTTATTGATTGCTTAAGGAAAAAGTCTATGATTGATAGTTTAAGCATGTCTTAATCTACCATTGGGAAACTACACTATTGACAATGCCTTTTTTTTTATTTAATTAACTTTTGAAGATAGAGTATAAACCAAATACACATGCATATTTTTCTAAAAAATAATGTCTTTAAGTGAGATTATTTAATAAAATAGAATAAAATAAAATTACTATGAAACCAAAAATCATGGAGAAGGTGTAGAATAAGAAACCACCACTATTGGTTGTAGAAACTTGAATAACTAATATATTATTCACTGAGATTCTCCTGATCACACACTATTTTAACTTCATGCACAATACAAAATCTCTTCTACCATTGATCATTAATTACGGAAATAAAATCAATTGCATGCACACATTAAAACCATAAACAATCACACATATGAACACAATATTTCATGGGAAAGCTTAAAGCTGAAAACCCACAACTATCTGTATATTATATGTCATGGAGATCATGTAACAATCATTGTACAAAGCTCCTCACAAGCTCTCAGCACAACCTCAAATTGCTACACACTAATCAAGCTAGATCTAGCAAAACACATGCTCCAATCTTTGCCACCTGATAGCCAACCTCTATTGCGTAATAAATGTTGTATGATGGCTCATTAAATAACATAAACCACCTGGCTTGTACTGCGCAATCCTCATGGGCTCCTCCAATCACTGGTTGTTGCAAATATGCAACAGTATAGTCACAAATGATAGTTAACCTGCTCTTTCACCTATCTCTGCATTAGTCTCCACTGAAACTGTCCATGCACTGAAGTTAAACGATGTATTCTTTAGTTGATTAATGAGTTTATAATTATTGAATTAATTAACTAATTAATTCACCACTCTTCACTGGTGTATTAATCGATTAGACTAAATACAACTAGCTCCTTTGTATGTTTAGATTAGTTCGTAAGACACAACTCCATTAACTCCTCAATCAACTCCACCAAGCTTTACGGCCATAAGTTCTAACTGATATCAATGAAATAATACTTAACCCTCGGGAATAGAGTAATTCCTTCTGTCAGCTCTTGTGCCACATCTGTGCACTTAACTGAAGTGCTCCAAGAGAATAAGATAATGTTTATAGTCCAAATATTATTAAGAGCTAATAATATTCGACATATCTATTTTTAGACTGGCAATCTAAAAATAGATTCTGCCCAATATGTCTAAAAAATAGAAGTCCATCTATTTTTCCAACTTGACCAACCATCCACAAATAGCATCCTGCAACTCATAGAATATGATCCATATGTCTAAAAATAGACATAGTCTAAAAATAGACTTTGCGCCAAAAATAACATGCAGGCCCACTTAGTGAAGGCGACTTCTTTCCACTAAGCTCTGTCAATGTTGCAATCTCATCTCACTATGAATGATTATCTGCCACCCCCTATCACCGCCTCTTATTGGTATTTGAATTTTCTCCTCATGGCGCCAGCCATCGAATATCGGCATCCGCACCTGCGTAGAATGTATAGAGGGAGTAAGCATGATCTTCCGTACACACAATCTGCGATATGATGAAATCTTTTGGATGTCAATGTGTTTAGATCCTATCATGAAATACGGATTAGCCGAGAGTTTAATGAAACTCGATTATCACAATAAATCACAGTAGGATCTAAGTGTGAACCTAAAAACCACGACCGAGGATCTTCCCTCATCCATATATCCTTTTAACAAGCTCGATACTGCTACCTCGGCCTGCAGCAGGCTAGTGCCACGGATCGTCACTTCTGGTGACCTTATTTCTTGTCGACCGTCTGAAAATCCCTCCAGATATTCTCTTTCTGTCCATTGGGCTCCCTTCCCAATCTGCATCCGTGAAGCCATGCAGCTTCACCTCATCTGACTGTCTGTACCATAATCCATATCCCGATGTGCCTCTGAGATATCTCAATACATGCTTCCCCGCCTTCCAAAAGAGCTTGGTAGGCTTAACCATAGCTTGTGAAAGTTGGTTAACAACATAGCATATGTCGGGTCGTGTATTGACCAGATACATAAGCGACCCCACCAACTGTCGATAAACAGTGGCATCCACTACCTCCGCTGAAGTAGCATCCTCCTTCCTCCATCCACCAAGAAGAGGATTATCAACAGGCTTGCAGCCATGCATGTTGAACTTCTCCAGTATCTCCCGGGCATACTTACCCTGAGAAACAAACAGTCCACCACTGCGCTGCCAAATTTCCAATCCCAGGAAATAATGAAGAAGGCCCAAGTCCTTCATCTCAAACTCTTTTGCAAGATCCTCCTTGCATGAGAGTATCAACAACTCATCACCTGTCAAAATCAAATCATCTACATAAAGTACAATGATAAGCAACTTACCCTCCACCACAATCTGGTATAGGTTCGGATCCGCCTCACTCTTGGAGAATCCAAGTCCGGTGAAATAACTGTCTATCCGTGTGTACCAAGCACGAGGTGCTTGTTTCAACCCATACAACGCTCTCTTGAGCTTGCACACATGTGACTCGCTGCTGAAGATCTCAAAACCTTCGGGCTGCTCTATGTACACCTCCTCCTCAATGACTCCATTGAGGAACGCAGTCTTCACATCCATCTGATGAATGTGCCACCCCATCTGCGCTGAGAGAGAAAGAATCATCCGTATGGAAGAATACCTTGCGACAGGTGCAAAGGTCTCCTCATAATCGATCCCCTCAATCTGTGAAAAGCCTCGGGCAACAAATCTTACCTTGTACTTCTCCACACTCCCGTCAGCTGCTTGCTTCACTTTGTAGATCCATCTCGAACCCACCACTGATTTCCCCTCCGGTCTCGGGACAATCTCCCATGCACTGTTTCTGACAATCGAATCATACTCTTCCACCATGGCATCTACCCATACGGGATCCTCCACAGCTTCCTCGAAAGAGGATGGCTCTGTCACGATACACTTTCTCATAAGAGCCATGTCTTATCGATATCTCCGTCGGTATTGTCTGTCTTCTTGTGATGTAAATTGCTCCCCTGCACAGCCTCTCGCATCTTGAGCCGGTCGTTAAACACGTAGTGCGCTTCCGCCCTCTCTGATGGTTATTGTTGCTTGAGTGGTCTCTTCCACTCCATGAGCCTCCTCTTGTGGCTGATCCACATCCTGAGACTCATCCTTAGGAACTAATAGCTCCTCATCTGCATGCAAGTGTGGCTCCCTCTCAAGCGAACACTTCATGGCTTTCTCCTCATGAAATTTGATATCCCATCGCACAACAGTCTTGCGACTGTCTAGCAAATACACACGATAGTTGTGGGGCGTATCAGTGTACCCCACAAATATCCCAACCTCTGCGGTCGGCTCCAGCTTCTTCCTGGCATCCTTCGTCACATGAATGTAAACAGGTGAACCAAAAATCCTCAAATGGGAAATATCGGGCTTCTTACCAGAAAACGCCTCCTCGGGTGTACTCATGCCAAGTATCCTGTGAGGACAACGGTTCTGCACATATACTGCAGTATTGCATGCCTCAGCCCACAAGTGTATGGGAAGGCCTTGATCATGCAACATCGCCCGTGCAGCACCCATGATCGTTCTGTTCTTCCACTCAGCAACCCCATTCTGCTGTGGGTTATGAGGTGCTATGAGCTCTCTTCGAATTCCTTCTGCGCTGCAAAAGTCCTTGAATTCGCCAGAGATGAATTCACCACCATTGTCGCTCCTAAGAGCCTTCACCTGCTTCCCAGATTCTTTCTCAACCAGTGCCTTGAACTCATAGAACTTTGAGTATGTCTCGCTCTTCTTCTGCATGAAGAAGATCCAGCACTTACGAGAAAAATCATCAAAAAATATCACATAATACCTGTGCTTTGCTGTCGAAGCTGCTGAGAAAGGTCCACACACGTCTGTGTGAATTCTCTCAAGGATCGTCGTGGCGCGACTATCCTTCTCGTGAAAGGTGGCTTTCACAAATTTTTCCAAGGTACACCCCTTGCACTGATCTGACTGTGCAAGAGTGCCTTTAGGAAGCCCAGTAGAAATCTGCTGCAGTATCTTCAAAGCTCCATGGTGAAGGTGGCCCAATCTCCGGTGCCACAACTCGCCATCATCCCGGCTCACCACTCCTTCTGCCTTGCCTGCCATTGTTGCGCAACCATCTACCTGCAATTGATAAAGGTTCTTAACTCGAACCCCTATCCTCCGGGTCTCACCAGTTGCCTTACTGTGCAGGAAAGCCTTTCCCTCGCTAAAGACAACATCATATCCCTTATCTTCTAACATCGCCACAGAGATAAGATTCTTCTTCAATCCTGGAACATGCATCACTTCCTTCAATACGAAGGGTTTACCAGACTCCCTCTCAAAGGAAATGGTACCGATACCGGTCGCACTGTATCTACCATCATCGCCCATCTCGATGTACACTCCAAGATCTTTCTCATCCAGATCTGAAAATAGATCTCGATCTCCAGTCATGTGAAAAGGCGCACCACTATCAAGAAACCACACTGAACCCATCACACTTGAGACCAAGCATGCGATCAACAAAAAATCCAGCTCAAACTGCGAGGCTAAGGCCTCTCCAACTGCAGATCTAGCAACCTGCTTATTTTTCTTCTTCTGTGGACAATTAGTGGCGTAATGTCAGTGTTGGTGATAGTGAAAGCACTTCACCTTGGACATGTCTTGCTTCCTGCCTTTTTCACCGGATTGAGAAGAATTCTTCTTGCTCTTCCCCTTCCTTGCTTTGGCAGCCAAAGCGCAATTTTATTCATATGATTTCTTTGATGAAGATCTGTCCCTAGTACTTCGCCTTATCTCCTCTTGCACAAGATCCGACCAA
The DNA here is from genome assembly GCA_034641835.2 of Pinus albicaulis. Taxonomy (NCBI): domain Eukaryota; kingdom Viridiplantae; phylum Streptophyta; class Pinopsida; order Pinales; family Pinaceae; genus Pinus; species Pinus albicaulis. The sequence continues at coordinate 343,282,921 of CM076573.1, read as the reverse complement.
AAACATGTTTGCAACAATTTCTCAAACCATTGACGAGTCACGATGAGAATGCCAACTCTTAAGGCTGAAACCAGCTACTAGTCCTCGTTGTCAGCATTAACCCCACCTCCCCAGCTCATCCTGCCATTGGATGAAAATGTGGTTGGCTTAGGCATCTTATAGCCTTACTCCATTTTTATGCTCTGAGATTATCCTTGAGCGCCAACTTCCTGCGGAGCGAGTGGCGCTCTTGCTTTGAAATAAATATGTCAAATCTTTCCACATCAAGAATGGAGAAGCCTTACCATGAAGGCTGGACACTATGTGATCCTTCACACCTTCCAATAGAATCCTTCGACACTTTGCTGTCTTCTTTTGCCATGCGTCAAGTACGGCAACATCGCTAGAAGTAGGTTTTGGAACTTCTGCATCTATGAACTCCTTCAACCCATTGTCATCCAGCACCGCCTCCATCCTGTCCTTCCATGCAATATAATTTGAGCTGCCCTCAAGGGCATACTCCAATCGCAATCCATTGAAAGACATCTCAACTTCGACACCAAGAAAACACTGCTGCAAATTCGAATTCCACCAACTCAAAACTCAACCGCTTCAATGTTTTGCAATTGCTCCAATGATCAATATCACTCCGATACCATGTAGAAATTTGAATAACTGATATGTTATCCACCGAGATTCTCCTGATCACACACTATTTTAACTTCATGCACAATACAGAATCTCTTCTACCATTGATCATTAATTGCATAAATAAAAACAATCGCATGCGCACATTAAAACATAAACAATCACACATATGAACACAGTATTTCATGGGAAATATTAAAGCTGAAAACCCCAACTATCTGTATATTATATGTCATAGAGATCATGTAAAAATCATTGTACAAAGCTCCTCACAATCTCTCAGCACAACCTCCAATTGCTACACACTAATCAAGCTAGATCTAGCAAAACACATGCTCCAATCTCTGCCACCTGATAGCCAACCTCTATTGCGTAATCAATGTTGTAGATGGCTCATTAAACACTTAGGACACAACATCTTGCAATCTCATGAGCTATCAATCGATGGTTATTTGCAAATATCCCAACAATATAGTCTAGCTGATAGTTAACTTTGCTCTTTCTACTATCATATTGCAGGTCTCCATTGAAAGCGTCATAACAGTGCTGATGCTGTACAAGTTGATTAATGAGTTTATAATTAGTGAATTAATTAATAATTAATTCACACCACTCTTCACTAGTGTATTAATCAGTTAGACTCAATACAACTAGCTCAACTATGTTTAGATTAGTTAAACTGAACACAACTCCATTAACTCCTCAATCAACTCCACCAAACTCTGTCACATGAGTTCTAACTGAAGTATCCATGCAATAGCTCCATATAACCCTCAGGAATAGCGTAATTCCTTCTGTCAGCTCCTATTCCACATCTGTGCACTTAACTGAAGTGCTCCAAGAGAATAAGATAATTTTTATAGTCAAAATATTATTAAGAGCTAATAATATTCGACATATCTATTTTTAGACTGGCAATCTAAAAATAGATTCCGCCCAGTATGTCTAAAAATAGAAGTCCATCTATTTTTTTCGACTTGACCAACCATCCACAAATAGCATCCTGCAACTCATAGAACATGATCCATATGTCTAAAAATAGACATAGTATAAAAATAGACTTTGCGCCAAAAATAGCCTGCGAGCCCACTTAGTGAAGGTGACTTCTTTCCACTAAGCTCATCATCTTGTTGCAATCTCAACATTGGTTTATTGATCTGTTGATGCAAACTCCCTGGATTTGGTGAGGGGCTTAGGTGGGCCTCTATATTCCCAAGTGTGTATCTCAAATTATTCTTCTAATGTTGGGTCTCATCCATCACAAGAAAATTTTCATCCTTGGCATCGTTTTTGTATAGGAGAACTATCTAAAGAAAATATTTCATATGCCAATATAAATCAATATTTTGAAGATATTGATTTTTCTTTCCTATGTGTTTGATGTGTCCAAAATCCATGTTACAATGACTGAAAAAAAATTAGAATCCAAGAGGAAACCCCTCTTCCCTATAATCTTATGCTTAGCATCATTGAGCATCTTATGGATGATGTTAGAGTCTACTCTTGATAATGTTAAGTTAAGCACATGCTAAAAAACAATCCCTTGAGCCACCTTGCCACATGTAGTACATGACACCACTTTGACATTGAGATCTCTCGTGAGACATAATTAAGAGATAAAGGAATGAATGGAATATGAGAACTAGGCAATTCTTCCTCTGAGTGACTAATAACCAGATGGAGAGGGAGCCATTCACGAGCATTCCCCATGCCCATAATCATGACACTAAGATTTTAGGAGTAAACAAAACAATGATGAAGGAAAACATGAGGTGACGGCTTGAGAAACAGACATAAAAGCCAGAGTAGACCTATCATCACACCCTTATAACTGAAGGAGGGACACTAGAGGTGGAGAGTTAAAATTCCCACTCAAAATCAAAGATATATTGCTAAGAAAACAACTCCAAGTAAGTGGATAGTCGCATAATGTCCTAGAGTGACTTAACCAATGATATTTATCCCCTAACCAATGCTAGCATCGAGAATTACTCTCTATTAAAGTGTCCTACAACCTAGTCTTTCAAATTTGTATGAACATGTGGGGGTATAAACATCAATGCATTAATAAGGTGGCTAATTAATGGTTACAATAGAGAGCTACGATCATGCTACATGATAAAACCAAGAGGAAGTGCATGCTACGTTTTATACATGAGAGGTACAAAATGGGACATCCCTTCCCATAATTGGTAGGTGGGATGGTTTCCATGACACCCCTCGACCTAGAACCTTCCATATCACCCAATAAAAGAAGAGAAAAGCATCCTTTAAAAATATCAAGACACCAAACTAAGGTAAAAAAATCTTATAAACTACTTCAAAGTATGAAACATAGAAAAATCCAACTCGATTTATTGTTTAAGGGTAGCAGATCTTTGTATTCATCTAGTTCTCTTGAGAGAGGACTGAGAAAGATTGTTTTTCACACAACATAAAATTAATATTTCCTTTATGTCATGCCATTAAAAATTGCATCAGTAATACTCTATTCAAATCTTTATTTTCTTTATGAATCTTCTAAAAAAAATCTCCATACCTCCATATCTACTTCATTTTTCCAAATAGATACCAATGATTTAGCATATTTGGATCAAATATCAATAAAAAAAAGTTTTAAAATGTTTTCTAACTTACATTTCCACGTATATGATTAAACAAATCTTACTCGGTGAAAAGTTAAGATGTTTTTTTCTCAATTTTAAATGTCACATATGAAAAAATTTGCAAAGAATCAAAGAGGGAAGAGGGGAAAACACTTACAACATTGCATGACCTTCTCATCATTAAATAGATTTTACATAGACAAAAAAAAAATTCATTATCACCTAAAATTAACTTCTTCTAGAAATATCTAGGATTTCCATGATTTTATAAAAATATTGTGACTCACAATGTAAATATATCTTTCTAAAAATGACTGAGACTAACAACTAATTTTTAAAATGCTTTATTTATGAGGAGATATTATTCTTTAACACTCCCCCTTAATCTCTACTATAACATTGATCAACACTAACAATTCATCTAAGTCTCAACTAGGCTTACAACATAGATCAATTCAAAAACTAGTTTTACTTATGCATGTTGGTGTGGGTTGTCCTTAGTGCTACATTGTACAAGGTTTTCCTTCCTTTTGCTCCAAATTTTATACTATGCATATATTTTCTTTTTCTTCAATATTTTCTTTCCTTCATTGTTGTCTTCATCAAGTTCTTTTTCTACATTTTCTTGTACCTCAACTATTATCGATTGAAATTTTCTATTGACTTGTGTAATACTAAAAACAATATGTTTGTGTTATTTCATCTCCACTTATGTTGTTCCTTCTTCTGTTATATTTATGGTCACTTTTCCATAACAACTTTCATCTTTATCACACTTACTCTTTGCAAGCCACTTTTCAACAAAAGCTAATTCAACTTCATAATCCAATTCAAATTTCATTACTATGTTATCCCCACCTATAATTTTTGTTGCAACGGAAACTTTAATTTGATCTTTGACATGTGTATCTACACACTCTACTTCATTGTTTTTACCATGTTCATGCACTACATATTGTAGAGAATCACCTTTTTCTTCTACAATTTATTCAACTATATTTTCTAGGACAATTTTAATCTCCATGTGTTATATTCGTTCTTCTACTTCAACTGACTCTTCCAAATCTTCTCATGTTATTCTGCAATATCAAAATATCATACTTCTCATGTTACAATGGGCACCTCATTAACAATCAATATTTTTTGATTCAAGTCAATGTTGATTGATGTTGCTCGCCCTTTCACTGTATGTCATTTTCAAAATATTCCAAGATTCTCTGGACATTATTTTTACTACAATCTTGGGAATAATATTGTCATCCAAACCTTGTTGAATGAGAATCAATGTTGTTTCATCATCCTCCTTGTTCACAACAAGTTGATCCTTTGATCTAGTTTCATAGCTTCATAAGCCACCTAACTTGAGGGTTCCTCAAATCCATTCGAAACAATGTTCCAAAAATCATATATTTATTGAACTAAGAGTCTCATTCTACAATCCAGTATGAGGGTGATGTGTAATTCCGTTTGTGCTCAAGGTGGATTTCACACATGTCTCTCTTAAAATAGAAATAAAATATTCTCTAAATAGAAAAGTAATGTGAGCTATAATAATAAAAAATTGAATATGTTATGCATGTTTAGTTAGTTTTCCATATGGCATAATATAATTCCATGTAAAGTAATTAGAAGTAAACAAAATGTGATTATGATGCTTAAATATTATACCACAACATGTGTTGACAATCTTGACCTAAAGGTGGAAGATTCCTGAAGGAACCACTTCCATTTATGCTAGGTAGGTGTTGTGTTTTGTGGTGAACCTGATGTGAAGGGACTGGTGCGTTGTTGTTAAGCCATCGTGAAGAAAAGTGTTTAGGTTTTTGGTGCCGCCGAGATTCTTGCATTAAGAAATCCCGATCTGTTGGTGGGTGCCCGAGGTGAATTGTGCACTCATGTTTTTTTGAGCTATTTTCGACCAACAGTTCTCGATCTGCCACAAGAGCTTATCTGTGTGTGAAAGGCCTTAGAAGTTGATTTTCGTGTTATTATGAGGATGTCATTTGAAAAAACTGTGTTCTAGACAAGATATCATGGAAGTGAGCAACCTTGGAGCCAAAGGAAAGAAGCATGAGCGGTGGTACATGAGAGTTGTGAACGAGTGAGGTTTGACATTTGAGAGTTGTTCGATATTAGATTTTTTCAATCCCGAGTAGAGTTGAAGTGTTTGGAGAGCTAGTGGTCATGATCGTCAGGCGTTCATGCAAGTAGTAAAAGGGTCAATTTGAGTTGGAGTTTGGAAGTGTTGTGGAGCTGCAAATTGAATTGTGTGAAAGTCATGCATTTTGAAGCTGTGAGCTTGTTTGTCAAGTATTGTTGATTCTACATGTGTTTTTTGATCACTTTAATATGAGTGAGCTTCCTAGTGCAGTGAGAGTGGAGGCTTGTATGATTGGAGGCTTGTGTTGAGGGGAGTCGTTTGAGACTGGAAGAGCGTAGCCTGGAGCTAGCATTGTGTTGTTTGAAAGTTGAGCTTGGAGAGGGAATCAATGTGATTAGCAGAGAGTGGTGAGGTGTGATAGTACGAGAGAGTCTATCCTATTGTTTGACGTTGTGAGGAGCATGAAAAGTAGTGATGGGTAAAAAAAGAAAAATTATATAGTTCCACAGAGAAATGAAACAATTAAGGAGAAAGAATCAAAGGGCACAAGCTATAGAAAAATATGAAATGTTACTTGAGGATCAAATTGAAGACATTGGTGCAATATTGAAGTGATCAATAGCAATCCTGTCATTGTTCTTAGGTAAATATTTTAAACTTTGGACTATTAAAATCAAAGGACTTCTTCGTTCAATAGATTTATGGGAATTTGTTCAAGAAAATTCTATAACTCCCCAAGATAAGAGTAGAGGTGTAGTAGCATTGCTTCTAATTATATCAACTCTGGATGAAAACATTTTTTCTAGTATTTGTGAAAATTTCTGAATTTACTAAACAAGAACCCTACTGTTAAATTCTTGATTTACTTCTCCTACTTACATAAGTTATTAATCTGAAATTTTCAGAATTAACATCGAAGTAAATACATTAATAGCCTACATATGAAAATCTAAACTAAATAGCATGCTTAGTGAAAAAGTGACACACAAGGATTTTTCGGACAATTGTCCCCGAAAAAACCTAATGCAGGAAAACCGGTGTTGCTAGCTTCTAGAGGGTTTTTATTATTAAGCAGATTCTAAGAATAATAGATTTGGGCACCAAAATGGCTAACCCGATAGAGAAATAAATTTGCAGCAATACCCCTATTCCGGAGACAAAAAATCTCACTTATTCACACCCTCAAACGAGATTTATAGAACTCAACCTTTTCCAACCTCTAGAAACCCTAGTGTTGCTCTAAAGCCCTCTGTGTCAACCCTGCTGGCCCGCGCCAGAATCTGCGCTGCTCAGGAAGGTCCTGCATCACCCTAGACTAGGTTACATTACCCCTACACTGCCCTAGCTGGGCGTGCATCAATCTTCCTAGCCTCTTGTTGCCTCTGCGCTACCCCTGCTGAGCTCTTGGCTGCTCTGTGTAGCTGCTGCCTAGTTTATGCCTCTCTGTTACCTTGGTCTGTTGATTCTCTGCCCTCGTTTTACTCTTGGCCTAGGACTAGACCATACCTCTTGCAAAAACTTCCCTTTGTTGCAGCTGAAACACTTCTGAAATTCTTAGCAAACCATGCCCTAGAATTTCAGCTTAGCTTCAGTGCTCTGCCAGTGTGTGTGTTCTCCAACTGACCCCAAGCCCTCTTCTGTTAATTTTCTCGTTGAAACTTCAACAGTCATGATATAATATTGAATCGATGACCAATATTAGAATATGCTTGATCCGTGTCACTTAAGTCATTCTCATCACATGTTTAATTTAATTACCTTTAATCTTTTAATTTTCCTAAGTTAGACTTAGGGTCCTTAATTAAAGATATTAATTAATTAAATATCTCTTAAACAGGATGGTGTTTCCCAAAACGCTTTCTGGGTCTTGGAAATCTCATGTACTCTAGTCTCTCCACAAATTTTGGGAGCTAAAGCACATAATATGCTACCCCAACACCCCAAAATATCAACACTCCCTCTTAGCGAGGAATGTGCTATAGAAAAACACTTCACTGTGAAGATTGCTCTGATCTCTGGTGTTGGCCTATGCACTGATACTTGGCCTGTTTCCCTTCATCACTGCATTTGTTTTTTCCCTTCTATACTGCTACCCATGATGCATCCACCACTACTGCTACATCTGTACTGCAGCTCCCTCTCAAATTGTTGCATCGTGCTTCTCATAGCACTACCACTGCTAAATGCTACATTGCAACTCAATTACTGAGAGTAAGAAACTGAAGGAATCATGCCCGAATGACAGACAAGTTAGTTGGCCTGCAGATCATCACTGAAGCTCCATAGGCTGCTGCTTTTCATTGTCCTCTAAAGACTACTACGTTGTTGCAGCACTTCATTGTGTAATCAGACCTCCTCTGTGTTGCCTTTGCATTGCGCTACTCCTAAAGCCTCTGCACTACTACAATACTGCACTTCGTAATAAATCCTTCTCTGTGTTGCCTCTACGCTACTGCCTCTACACTGTTGTTACACTACACTGATCCCTCTCCAGCATGTTAGCCTTTATCTTTTCTTCATCCGTTATCCTCTGCACCTGCTGCTCCAGTCATTCCTTGCTATTGTCTTAAGGCTCCCGTAGCACGGATGTGATCCAAGAGTTGGGCTACTCAAGGATCCCGCCACCACTTTGTAGCTTCTATATAGATCAATATCGCCCCACTTTCATGGTTCATGATCACTCATGGCTACGTCATCATCGGAGCCATCGTCTACTACAATAGCCTTGGTACTAAAAGCTTCCTTTTCCTTCTTCTTATGAGGACAATTTTTGGCGAAATGTCCAAGTTTTCTACGCTGGAAACATTTAATCCTTGACAAATCACACTTCTTTTTTCGTTATTGCCTCTTTGATGCAAGGGCTACATTTTCCTCTTCCTCCTTCTTCACCTTGCTCGAACCGGTGTTGTACAACGTTTTTTTTTATTCGGAAGATCTCCTCTTGTTCGAGGATAGCCCACATGTTGTCCCAGTTAGGAAGGTCTGCTCTGCGCAAGAGACTTTGGAAATTTTTTTCCCAGTCCTCTTGACTGCATTGAGATAATTCCTCATCATTACATCGTCATCCACCTTGACCCCCATGCCAGTCAGCTGATCTGAGATTGACTACAGTATGGATAGGAAAGGATCAATTTCCTCTCTCCTGGACATCATGAATAAACGTAGCTAGTTCTCCAGAAGCATATTTCTCTAGACAGACCTCCCTTGATACAATGTGGTTAGGGCTTCCCACATCTCATGATTCGTTGCCTTCTCGGTTATGTGTGGTACCACATGATCTTTAACCTTGTCCAAAATGAAGTGATTGGCATGTGTCGTTGCTTCATTGTGCTTCTCAGGAGATCTGCATCATTTGGTGTAGCTAAGACTTTCTTTGCATGCTCCCGTATACCGTAGGTCTCCAGGACCACCAGGATTTTGGCCTTCCATATCGCAAAGTTGGATAGGCCATCCAACCTATCATAATCATGTAGTCCTTGTGGCACCATCTACTCAGAAATTTGTCAGAACAGATCCCCCTCTCTATACAAGAGACTTAAATATAGGGTCCTTAGAAAGAAAGGAATCCTCTGCTCCCTCTGACAACTCACTCCCTCCCTTGGAATTTTTCCAAACACAATGAATCAGATCTCATCGATCCTATGATCGATCTTTAGATTCCTTTAGCAGGAAATCTACTAAGAAGTTATTCTCCTCCCACAATTTGTCAACTTAGATTAGGCTAAATTATGCACCGGAAGAATCTTCACCCCACCAGCAACTGTTGAAGGTATTGCAGCTCAAATTATGGCTCATGGAACACTGCACAACAATAAAATTATGGATTGTGTCACCATGGTTGGCCTCTGCGTGATCAGACTGGCTTAGCGCAACGAATTTGCAACGTAGGCAGATCTTGCGTCCCTCTAGAAGGCATTGCACTGCATCACCCAACTAGGACTGCGTCAACCCCTGTGTAGCTCTTTCTACCTCTGCATCCTTCTGCTGATGTGCTTCCTTATCTAGTTTATCTGTTGTTGCTGCTACTTTCTTTGCTGCTTTCTGCAACACATATTCTTCAGCCTTCTTGCTCGAGATTTAGCTACATCTGCAATCACTCTGATACCATGTGAAAAATTCTTAATTTACTAAACAGAAACCCTACTATTAAATTCTTGATTTACTTCTCCTACTTACATACGTTATTAATCTTAAATATTCAGCATTAACATCGAATTAAATGCATTAACGACCTACACATGCAGATCTAAAATTGGATAACATGCTCAATGAAAAAGTGACACACAAGGATTTTCTGGTCAAATGTCCTTGGAAAAACCCAATGTCAGAAAATCAATGCTGCTATATTCTATAGGGTTTTATAATTAAGCAGATTCTAAGTACAACAGATCTAGGCACCAAAGTGGTTAACCCGACAAAGAAATAAATTTGCAGCAATACCTTTATTCTGGAGACAAAAAATCTGACTGATTCAAACCCTCAAATGGGATTTATAGAATTCATCCTTTTCTAGCCTTTAGAAACCCCAGCACTGCTCTGAAGCCATCTGCGTCAGCTCTGCTAGCCTGCGTCAGCCTCTGCGCTACTCAGGAAGGGCATGTCTCACCTTAGACTAGGTTACGCTACCCTATCTGGGCCTGCGTCAGTGTTCCTGGCCTCCTGTTAACTCTGCTGGGCTCTCGGCTGCTATGCATAGTTGCTACCTCTATGATGCCTTGGTCTACTGCTTCTCTTTCCTCATTTTACTCTAAGCCTAGGACTAGACCATCTCTCTTGCCAATAATACCCCTCGCTGCAGCTAAAACACTTCTGAAATTCTTAGCAAACCATGCCCTAGAATTTCAGCTTAGCTTCAATGCTATGCCTCTGTATGTGTTCTCCAACTGACCCCAAGCCCTCTTCTTATACCTTTCTCATTGAAACTTTAACAACTGTGATCTAATCTTGAATCAACATCTAAGATTAGAATATGCTTGATCTACATCACTTAATTCATTCTCATCACATGTCTAATTTAATTACCTTTAATGTTTTAATTTTCCTAAGTTAGACTTAGGGTCCTTAATTAAAAATATTAACTAATGAAATATCTCTTAAACATGATGGAATTTCGCAAAACACTTTTTGGGTCTTGGAGATCTCATGTACTCTACTCCCTCTAGAAATTTTGGGAGCTAGAGCACATCTGATGCTACCCCAACACCCCAAAATATCAAGAGTATTTTGTATGAATTTGGTGATAATGTGATGCAAAAATGTTTTGGGATACTCTTGAAATGAAGCAAACCATGAAGTGGAGTGAGAAATTTGAAATTCATGAATTTTTTTTTGAAAATGAGGATTGCACTTTCAGTCTCATAATTGATTGTGAAACTAAAGATGGAAACATTGAGGCTACAATGAGAGATGATGAGTGTCTACTTGTAATTGATATTGAAACATGTGATCGTGAAGAAACAACCACTGATGTAGAATCTGGATATTTTTATGAAGAAAGTATCTTTGATGCATAGACGTATGAAGTCAAATTTGATGAGAATTATGTATCTCATGAAAAGAATCTTATTAATGAGCTTTTGTTTGGTAAGAAGAGATGCCTACCTCATTACACCAATCAAATTCATGACAACATGTTTGCAGCAATAGAGTTGATTAAAGAGGTTGAAGACATGAAACAACCAACTACGACAATAGAGAAAGATGAAGGAAGGAAAAATCTCTTAAAAAGCAGGGTGACAACAAACAGTATGGTTCTTTTTATTATCCTTCATATAAATCTAACATTGTGTGGTTCTTTTTATTATCTTTCTTTTAAAGTGTGTAGATATTGACACTGAGGAAGAAACAATAAAAATGGAAGAATTTGCAAGCATTAAGGAGAAGTATAACTACCAAGAACTTGCAGCAATGTTGAATGCAAATAATGTTAGCCCACAACCAAGATCAAGAAAGAGGATATTAAGAGTTCAAGTGTTCCACTATCTTATGGCAAGAAAGGTGAAGATGAAACTACACTAGCAAATGAAGAAGCATGGGCCCTTTAGCAAGAAGGAAAAATGAAAGCCATGTTATCAAGTTTTTTTAATGTATCGTTGTAAGCCTAGCTGAGACTGAGACCAACAAGAAAGTTAATATTAGTTTGTGAATAAGGGGAGGTGGTAGAATATTGATCATGTCATCGTCTGTGAATTTTCATGTGATGGAAAACCATGTTCATATGGCAGCAAGTTCAATTTCAGTTGACAAAATTTGGTAAGATACAGATTTCAGTCCGCGAATATCACTATTGAATTTATAGCTCATGCATGTATAAATAATGGTGTTTGATAATGAAATAAATAATCTTTCAGTGTTCAATTCTCCTCTCTGGTATTTTCTCTTCACACTATGAAGATTCTTACACCTCCTCTTATATATAAAATGATTTATAGAGAAGGAGAGAGAATTAGGAAATTTTTTTGGGAGCATAGCATACCTTTCTTGTTATTAAATAAATTTTACATGGATTTGAAATTTTCCATAATCAACTAAAATTAACCATCTCTAAAAATAACTAAAATTTACATCGATTTTCTTAAAAATATTTATATTCACATATTGAATTGTTTTTTCTAAAATTAACCCATAATATTTCTTAAAGAAAAAATATCCTTTAACACCATATAATTAAAAAAAAAACATAAATGTCAACATTCAAAATCACATAAAATATATTTTGGATATGAATTCCTTACAAATTCAAGCATCTCTTGTGTAGCTTTTGATATTGTAGCAAGCCCAAGCATTTTCGGTACATAAAAAGCTTGAAGAGGTTGTTTAACTAATTTCAAAGCCAAAATTAAACGCAAAAATGTTAGCTAAGTCTTGATTTTAGAGCTTCAAATGATGTTCTTCTCATGATAATTGGATTACTTGGATGGATAGGGAAATCAAGGGTTCAAATATTACATCCATCATGACATCATGGACTTTAAATAATTGTCGTATTGTGAAGAACTTAAGGCCCAAATAGGTCAATGGTTTTAATCTTGCATCTATCACCCCAATAACTAAATAAATAATCATAGACTTTGAAATTTCAAGGCCTCTCCTAAATTATTTAATTCGATCATGTAAATACAAAGTAAGGAAGACAACGTATTCATTGAATTTAGCTTGTAAATATCTCAAAACTCCTCGTTTAAAGTAACATATGAGAAATTGAATTTACTTAAAATTTATTATAAATATTTATCATATTTTTGTTATAATACAATATACTCGTATATATATATATAAACTAAATGTTTGGTAAATACTCATAGAAATAAAAACACTTAGTTCATGATACATTTCAAATTACCAAAGTTTAAAAAAAAATTGAAATTCTCAGGTTTTATGTTGTAACAATCACTTAATACAAAACATATTTACGCTGCAATATTAGATAAACAATTGTAGATAGAACATAAATCAAATTTCCAATAGAAGACAACCAAGAATACAATGATACATGGAGAATTTAGGTTCAATGACCAGGGGAAAACCCAACCAGATTCTTCTTCTATTAGAAATCAAATGTTCAGCACATTGATAAAGTACAATGAGAGATCAAGAGAACGAGTAAGTTCACCAAAATTTGAACAATTTGTAGCATGAAGATCACTGGTAGGAACAATAGATGCACACACTGAATCAACCCTCCTTTAAACTCAACACTAAAACATCGAAGCACTAAATCAACCCTGGCTCACCAATTTTTGCTCTTACTCTCCAAGTATCTCTCCCACAATCTTATTCAACTCTCTAAAGCTCTCTCTCAATTTCGTATCTTCTTTCATAATTCACAAGTAGTGAGGGGAGAAATAATGAGAAACATATAGGAGGAATGACGAAACCATTCCATAATGGAGGAGTAACTTGCATGCCAAGAGAGAGAGTAACTCATGCCCATTTAGGAAATGTAACTCATTGCATTAAGGAGGTATGCATGGCTTTGTAACTTCTGTTTTTAAGAGATAGTATAACATATACATTAAAGAGTGCATAAGAGGAATCTTTTATGACATGCTTTTATTGAGTGTAAGAGAGTGTAAAGGAATCTTTTATGACGTTCTTTAATGAGTGTAAGAGAATTGATGGGAGTGTAAGAGGAATATTACATGCCAATAATGAGAGTGTAAGAGAAAATTATAGATATTCATGATTGAGTGACTTTAATTTCAGATTTTTAATAATAATATAATGCTACCATAAGAATAATAATAATTTTAATGATAAAATATTAAGTCGAGATTGAAATATTAGGATTTATTAGTGATAAGAAGTGATTTTTCATTAATAATACTTCAATACCAGTTGATGCAAGGTGGTTTTCTATCTTGATACTTTCTAATTTTAGACTTTACATTTTTATACTTTCTATTTTTAGTCTTCTTCTTTTTTCCAGAAATTCATCCCCAAATTGTCAATTTTCAACACTTCCTCTGAACTAGTGAGGAAATTATTTTTTCAATAAATATATATGATTTCTCTGCTCATCTTTGTTCATCTATGATCTGAATCATCTAGAGCAATGATGTCTTACTCTAATGGAGAAGAATCATCATAAGGGAGATTCATCCATCACCCTATATTCACTTGGGGGTATTGCTACTTTCCAACATATGACAAGGATCTTGCACAACCAAGTCACATCTATGCTTGGGGGGGTCCACTTGTTAACACATGAAAATGATCTCAAACATCCAAGGCTCATCATTGCTTAGGGGATCCACTTGTAAACACATGACAGAGATCTTGCACATCTAAGGCTCATATATCTACTTGGTGGGATACACTTGCAAACACATGACAATGATCTCACACATCCAAGGCTCATCATCCATGAATACCCTCTCTAGTAAGGGTCACATCTATCAATCTAGGCTTCTCTCTGAAAGCCAAGAACTTTCCTTTCGGAAAAGGCTTGGTAAGAATGTCGGTGATCTAGTAATCAGTCACTATATGATGGAGTCTTAATTCTCCTCTCTACACCATATCTTGGATATACTGATATTTGATCTAAATATTCTTGGAATTTTCATGGAACATGATATTTTTTTCAAGTCAAATCCCACTCTTCTTGTCACAGTAAATTAATGTTATGCCCAGAACATACTCAAAAAACTCTCCAAAGAGCTTCCTCATCCATAGTACCTCACAACTAGCCATGCTATCATCAATTTACTCAGCATCAACTGGGATAAGAGCTATAGACTTATATTTTTCTCATCCAAAATATCGTGGCAGATCTTAAGCTAAAGCAACACTTGGGTGTGATTTTTCTCTCAATTTAGTTACCAACCTAATCATCATCTTAGTATTCATGTATTCTTATATCATCAACAATATATTTCAATCCCAGTTTGATGGTCCCATGCAGGTATCTCAACACATAGTTTGCAACAATCCAATGTGCATGAGATGGTTTAATAATATATTGGCTCAAAGTATTGACCATAAAACATATGTCTGGTATAGTCGTCACTAAGAACATCGGTGCCCCAATTAGCTGACGCTACTCAGAAGGATTTTCCAAATCAAGACCTGCAGCTTCACCACATAGCTTCTTAAATTTCATCTACATTGGAGTATTCATGGATTGACATTATGTCATACCAAATATTTCAAGCAACTTGACAACATATTTTCCTTGAGAAAGGAAAATTTTACTAGGTTTATGTTATACTTCAAGACCCATAAGGTAGTGCATTAAGTAGAGATCCTTCATTTCAAATTTAGAAGCTAACTCTGTCTTACACTAGAGGAAAATAGTTTCACTACTAGTCAGAAATAAATCATCAACCAAAATCAAAGGCATACTTGTGACTGTCTTGAAGTAAAGATTTAGATCAAAATTATTTCCAGTCAAACCAAGATTCATCAAAAGGATATTATTGTGGGCATACCAAGCTCTTGGATCTTGCTTCAAACCATAGAGGGCTTTCTTCAGTCTGCACACATGACTTTTATGGTCATGTATTTCAAAGCCTTGAGGTTTCTCCACAAATACTTCTTCCTTGAGGAATCCATGCAGGAAAGTAGTCATCACATCCATTTGGTGAATAGAGCCACAAGACATCAGATAGTTGTATAATGGGAAACATGTGTAAATATTTCATCATAGTATATTCCCTCTTTCTGAGAGAACCCTCTAGACACAAATCTATAGTTATATTTTTCAATACTGTCATAAGCACTATGTTTAATTTTATACAACCATTTAGAAGATACAACTTATTTACCTTATGGTCCTGGAACCACTTCCCATGCATCATTGTGAATGATGGACTCATATTGTTCAGTCATTGCATATTTCCACACTTGAGCCTTCAAAACCTACTCAAAAGCACATGGTTAAAATTGAATAATGTTGCTTATGGATACAACTTATTCTTGGAACCAACATGGTTTCTTGCTTTCTTTGAAGGTTCCTATGGGATCAACATGTTTATCAACATCTTGAAGGGGTATCACAAAGCCATAAAGGGGTTTTTATTAGCATATTGAAGCGGTGTACAAGGAGTCCATTGATCCAAAATTATGCAGGAACGTAGTAAAATACATAAATAAACATAAACACAGAGAGGTAGTAGGAATAACACTTCATTTCATTAATATCAAATACTGAAAAATGCTTATAGACATAATGGAAAATAAACTAGCTCGGGCTATGGTACCTTATCTCTAAGAAGAAATGTGGCAGATAAATTCCTCTGAACTGCATTATAATGAGGCTGAAGGGCCTTTTTCTTATTTAACAACATGATAAAACCCTAAAAAACCAAATCCCTAACCCTAGGATATGAAACACAAAGAGTTTGTAGGCCCCATTGGTCTTAGTTGGGCAGCCAACTTCTCAAGGTTGTAACTTGGTATTATTATCTATGTTTCACACGTAGAATATATCATTGAAAATATTTCTCTCACCCTGCAGCAAGCATAAAAAAAAGCATCGTTTAGGGGGTCAAAACTACTCAAGAAGTTCAAGACCCAAAAATCTGTTAAAAATAGTAAATGATGCCATAAACAAGGAAACTGATGAAACTGACTTGAGGTCCAGGTGGAATAGGTGGGTGGCCACCAATATCCACTTGGATCATTCCTCCCCCCTTAGGAAGCAATGGTCCCCATTGCTTAAAGATCCTCCATGAGGTGAGGAAACTTCTATTGAACCTAGTCCCTCGTGAACCACTTGCCCTGGTGAAGGAGTTGGCCTACTTTTACAATTCGATATAGCTTGATCCTCTGTTTGTGGGTGTTCTTAATCTGATCAGTTTTGTCTTATTCCATGCAATATGGGGTCAAATTTGTCTGTGTGAGTTGTCTCGCAATGTCAGATGTGTCCAATAATGGTGGAAAGTAGGCATGAAGGTGGTTCACATTGAACACTGGGTGCAGACCAAGGAATGGTGGAATACTAAGCTCAGAGGATTTCCCCCCTACAACTTTGGTGATGGTGTATGGCTTATATCTAAGCAGGCAAAGCTTGTGGTGGGGTTTAGCGAAGTGCTCCTTCTACAAATGTAGCCAAAATTTGTCTCCCACCTGGAAGTTGTGTGGAACCCGAAGTTGATCATTTCGCTCTTTGTACTTAGCATTAGCTTTATCCAATATGTCATGGACCTATTTGTGGATTGTTGAATGCACTCAATGAAGTTGTTTTCCTTATCAGCTTCAGATTGGACATGAGCCGAATCTGCCTGAGAACAAATGGCATGGCCTCATCAATGGGACATAGTGGTTGGAATCCCAAGCCCACCTGAAATGGTTTGTGGCCAGTTGAGCTATGGAAAGCCCAATGATAGCTATGTTATACATAGGGGAGGCTTTCATCCCATGTTCATTGATCCAATTTTAGAATTATTAAAATTGTGTCGAAATTACCCAAACGACCAAGATGGTTATTTGGAATTTGGTAATTATCGATTATGTAATAATTCAGGTATTGATCAATATGGTCATCAAATTTGTGAAGTTCAAAAGTTCGACATCGATCGACATCAACTTCGGATTCTACTCCAGCAAATATGTTTCGAAAGCGCCAATCAAGACATCTTCAAGTTGACCTGCGACAAAAACAACAAGTTTGTCAAAAGACTTATGTAATCACACTTGTCCTAAGTCTTAAGTGTAAAGGTCAAAATGTCGGTAGTCCACTTTGTAAACCTTATTGGATAAAAAAATGTCCTAAGGTAAAAAGGACTAAGTTTAAATCCTAAGTCCTAGATTTAAGTTCTAAAGGCTAGCGCTAAGTGTCAAATGAAAACACATTTAATTTGTTGTAAAGGCCTAAATATATTCCTAGGACTAAATTTCAATCAAATTCCTAGCATAAAGTCTATGGTCTTAAAGTCCTATTCCTAGGTTTCATAAATTTATGGACTTAAAACCTCCCAGCACAATTTTTAAACCATAAACCTTTTTTTATTAAGGTTCGGATGATGGGTAGGAAACCCATGATATAAAGTCTTATTAAAAGGTTCGATGTAATGTTGTAAAACCTTTAGGCGCAAAGGGTTTTAGAATATGTATAAAGTTTGGAAGTCGGGTTTAAACCTTTTCATAAACCTTAATGTAAGGTTCGAAAGAAGTTGTAAAACCTTTATTCAAAGGTTCGGCTAAACATTACCATAAACCTTTGTAATCAAGGTTTGGGTGATATGGTAATAAACCCATAGTACAAAGGGTTTGGATGTCGGGAATATACAAAGTTTAATGATCCGGGTTATAAGTTTTATTTTAATAAAAATTTAATATAAACCCACAGTGTTAAACTCTAAACCGTGTCGGAAATGTTACAATGCGTGACCAGAGTTGTAAAGACCGCAACCGCGTGGGTTATGAAACATGTCGGAGTTTCTAACTATAACCGCAACATTCACCGCGTGAGGAAAAGGCGTGTGAACCAATCAAACTATAGTTTAAAAGTTATGTTGACAGGTATGAAGACCGCAGCAAGGAAATGTTAAAGTTGACATTTGTCGTGTCATGTGATCGAATGCATCGGAACAACAATAGATAAGTTAGACTGTCAGATATTACATCGAACCCGCTTGACTGATCACACACAATGTTATCATTTCTACTCGATGAGGCTAACCGTCAGGGTTAAGGCCTATCATAAAGTTTTAAAATGGGTTTGTAAACACACCGTTTGCCAAAACCATCGGGAAGAAGACTGCAACGGCAGGGGATTCTGCCTGTTCACATGCGGAAAGTTAAATCTTCCGCCCTGTTAGTAAGCCATTTGATATATCCAAAGTATAAAATGGGTATTTGTATTTAAATACAGCACTATGGTAATGGAAAATTATCCATAGGTTCATGAAGAGGTTTGATTCGAAGACCTCATCACCAAATTATCTCAAACAAATTGCTAATTACAGCATACAGAGATTCGTGGCAGATTTGTAAAGCCATGAAATTATGTACTCCTAATATATAAATGAAAGTATGTTTTTTTGTAAAAAGGACACCTCAAAAGCAAGGGTCACCTTGACAGGAGAGACCTCATGAGAGGAGGTTGAAGAGAATTTTCCCTACTTCAAGAAGAAGTAGGCACTCTTAAGAAGACAGAAGATATAATTGGTGGAGAGTTTCTTATTGCAGGTTTATTGAAGGAGAAAAGGCCATCCTACTTGCATAAAGTCAGTATCGAAGTACGTTGATTATTGACGAGATCAAATTCGACTTTTTAAAACTCTTTCAGCCACCATCCAGTCAAAGGTCCATAAAGCTTCAGTTCCTTAGTTTTGTTAATGTGCAAATCATCCATGTCTTTTCTGAATTTTTGAAAGAAAAGAGTTTATATCAGTTAGCCTATTCAAGGGATGGTCCATATCTGCAACATTAGTAGGGCAACTGATGATTCATTGTAGCATATTTCTCTTGGCTTGAAGAATACAACGAACGCACATTTCTAAGGCGGACCCCGAGACGTAGTCCAGGAGGGACGAACTCTGTCACAAACTTCTTTTCTTATGGTATTACTTATGTGATTGATGTGAAAGTTTTAAATCTAAACATACATAGGTTATTTCATGTCTAAACAGTTAATGCATATAATAATTGTTCAGTAATACTGCCATTCACATTTTGGACAAGGAATAGGAAAGATCTTGGTAAATTTCCGCATTTTAATAACCTGAGTGTTAATCTCTATAAATTTCTATAGACAGAGTGTGTAGATGGCCAGGTAGCCTCTGGATCTCATCCTTTCTTTAAGGGTGACATTTCCAGTAAATACCCCTACAGTCAATCTCTGAAATTGAACTAAGTAACTCAGGTCATTTTTCAGATCATTCATGGATGATTCGATTTGTACATCGGTAGGATGTGTACAACCATCTTGTTGATGACCTATATTTGGCCCTCAGTTTTGGGGTGGAACATTGTGAACTTAGTGAGCTTGGTGTCCAGCATCGACCAGAGAATTGACCAAAATATACTGAGGAACTGCTGTCTCGATCTGAGATAATGGACTTTGGGATCCCAAAGTGTACCCACACTCATTCAAAGAACAATTTCGTAGTGGCTTCTGATGTGATATTCTTGTTACATACTTCCATAATGGCCATCTTAGATAGTCTGTCGACGACCAAAAAAACTTCGTCGTTGCCATGCTTGGTAGATGGAAAGCCCGACATGTGATCCATGGAGATGGATTTCCAAGGTTTATTAGGGGCAGGCAGTGGAGTATATATGCCTTGCCTTTTGATGGTTAGTTTGGAAATTATGCAAGCATTTCAGGATCTGATGCACTTCCCAACATCACATCGAAGGTTTGGCCAATAGAAATACTTCTGAAAAACTTCCATTGTTTTCTTGACCCCAAAATTTCCAATGATCTAATTGTAGTGCGCTTCCCAAATCATATTGGCACGCTTGCTTGAAGGAACACAAAGGTGTCCCATGTGACATAACAGTGCATCCTGGAGGTGAAAATTTGGAACTTTCTTACCTTCCAAGAGCGCCTGGTATGCATTTCTGAATTCTGGATAGCTTTTGTAGAGATGTGGCCAACCCGAAGTCTCATTCCCACAAGAGTCGAGCACAGGGGTAGTGCCACGATCGACGGTCAGTTGAGACAGACTGAAATAATATCGGTGCTGCCCTTTTTGTACTTGATGTTCAAATGGAACTGTTGCAACTATGTGGAACATTTCTGATGGTGATATTTCTGCAACTTTCCTTGTGTTTGTATGAACTACAGGGGCCGGTGATATGTGTGGATGATCGTTTCCTTCCCAAAAATTCAATGCCTCCATTGTTGGCAAGCCTGAAAAATGGAATACATCTCTTTGTCATAGGTGGGATGCTTCTGGACTGTGTCTGAAAGTGTCTCACTGTGGTAGGCCATTGGATACCCCTGCTGAGTAAGAATTTCCCCAATAGCATAATCAAAGGCATCTGGCTCGATCTAAAATGGTTGATGCAAGTCTGATAATGTGAGCATAGGTTTATAACATAGGTGATGCTTCAACTCAACGAACGCCTTTTGTTGAGATTCAAAACAAAATAATTTGGCTTTTTCTCCCCCTTTGGTGACTTGACTCAAAGGCCAAGTGATATGAGAGAACCCCAACACAAACCTGCGGTAGAAATTGGCAAGACCCATAAATTTGCAGAGCTCTATTAGAGTGGTTGGGGTTGGTGAATGCAAAATGACCTCGATCTTGGCTAGATCCACATTCACCCCTCGCTTATCAATGATGTATCCCATATATTAAACCCGGCTCATGCCAAAAGTGCATTTCTCCAAATTGGCATACAACTTGTGTTGTCGCAGTGTTTGGAGGGCCTTCTGAATGTGGTGGAGGTGTTCTTCCCAACTTTGGTTCAAGATCAGGATGTCATCCAAATACATCACCATGAAGGAGTTGGTAAATGGTCGCAAGATGTCGATCATCAAGCTCATGAAGGTTGCAAGGGAATTCATTAACCCGAAAGGCATGACCAACCATTCAAAAAGGCTCTCCTTGGATTTGAAGGAAGTCTTCCATACATCGGAGGGTTCGATTGGTACCTGGTGATACCTGAAATTCAAATCAATATTGCTAAAATATTTGGCCCCCTTGAGTTGGTGCAGAAGGTCATCAATCTGCAGGATTAGATACATATTCTTGACAGTGATCTTGCTCAATGTCTAATAGTCGATACAGAGTTTCCAAGTCCCATCCTTCTTCTGCTCTAACATGATCAGGCTCCCTCACGACGATGAGCTCGGTCGCATGTGACCTTTCTACAACAACTCCTAAATTTTCTTCTTGATTTCGTCGTTTCCATAATGGAGCACTGATAGATAGGTCCATTTGGTAGCGACACTCTTGGGGTCAAATCAATGGAGTGATTGACCTAACAATGCACAGCTACCCGTGCGGGTGAGATGAAGATGTCCACGTACTCCTCCATGACCTTTTACATATATTTTTGTCGTGCAGAGGAACCCTGTCCTAAGTTCGTGGCCACGGTCTTCTTCTTGCCCTGAGGGCGGATCATTAGGAATAAAAAATTCCCAGTTTTGGAAATGATCTTACTGCATTGTTTTGTAGTGATGAAAGAGATGGTGGTAGGCGGTGATACCTCCAGTATTCTGTACAACTTATTTCCCAAAGTAACAATAAAAACACGAGGCCTAGACTCATACACAGCATGTCACTTCCATAAGTATGGTTGGTCTAAAAATACATCACAAACATCAATAGGATAAATGTCACACAATACCTCATCCTTGAAGGGCTTGAAATTGTAGGGAAGGATAAAATTCTCACTGACACGGAGATCCTATCCTTGGTGAAGCCAGTCGATGGTGTACAGTTGTGGGTGTGATGTGGTCAACATGCCTAGCTTCTTCATGACATATGGTGAAATGAGGCTCTTATAGCTCCTGCTGTCGACAATGAACTGCAACAGGGAACACTTCACCCACATTTTGGAATGGAAGAGGTGCTCCCCCTCCTTTGGATCTTTGGGTTCCTCCTTATGGATCTTGGTGGGGAAATGGTGGCATTGGGCTTTGCATCGATAATCTTCTTCCTTTTTTCATTTCCCTTGTCGGGTTCTAACTCAGGGCAAGAACATCCATCTAATTCAGAAGCCTTCAACTCAGCCACTAGTGGATGCTTGGCATGACACTCACTTGTGTTGTGAGTGGAGCTCTTATGGAACTCAAACCACTTTGTTGTGTCCTTCTTTGGCTTCGTGATGTTGTTCTTCTCTTGCGGCTTTGGAGGGTTGTCCTGGGTCACCCTGCCTTGGGTTTTTCCTTTGTTTTGTGGTTTGGGGGCACCTTTCCCTTACTTATGATTCGTAGATCCAAAGTATCGCTTTTTCTATTTGAATTTATGCTCAATCTTGGTAGCATACAGGTATGCTGCACCAAGCGAGGAGATGTTGAGGAACTCTATTTCCTCCTGAATGTATATGTGCATACAACTGTGATACGTCAACACCAAATGTTTCTCTGAATATTTGATACCCAAATTTTTGCACATGGTATGGAACATATTCATCATCTCATTGTATGTACTTGTCCTCATAGCTCCCGATGGGATAATATTGTTCCTGTATGGCGTCTCAAAAATAATTCCAAGTGGGTGCTGCCAAGAACGAAGATGGTTCCCTCTCATCCTTTTTCTCACAGTAGGTTTCCCACCAGTCCTCGACATGGGGGGTGGCTTTGAGGAGTGCAAAATTAATGTTTTCCAGATTGGAAAAGTCATGGACCAAGACATATCCTTCTAATAGATTAAACCATCTATCTACAACGTCTGCATCTATTTTTCCTTCAAATATGGGAATTTAAAAGTTTACTTGTACCTTAAAAGGAGTGGCACATCCATAGTGGTTGCTATATGAAGATGTGCCACCGGTGGGTAGTCGTTGAAGGATTTGGGAAGATTTATCCATCATCACGTTCCTTTGTTTATAGAAGACTTGCTCGAGCAATATTTTAATAGAATCTCCTTATCCCTCATCTTTCTTTTCTTCCTCCATGGGATTTATGTCGAGGTTTACGAGGCTAATCTTGAAAAGGTTCAACCAGATGGAGCCCTAACTCCTTATACCCTGACCTCATTGGGGACATGCAAATAAAGATCGAGAAATAGCATACCACTATGATACCCTTGATCTAGACTTATGTAGGAACACAATAAAATACATAAATAAACATAAACACATATATGCAGTAGGAATAACACTTCATCTCATTAATATTAAATATTGAAAAATGCTTACAGATGGAATGGAAAACAAACTAGCTCGGGTGATGGTAGCTTATCTATGAGAAGTGATGTGGTGGCTACATGCCTCTGAATTGCATTACAATGAGACTCAAGGTCCTTTTTATTGTTGAACAACATGAGAAACCCTAAACAACCAAAAGATTAACCCTAGGAGATGAAACACCAAGATTTTGTGGGCCCTATTGGGGCTAGTTAGGCAGCCAACTTCCCCAAGATGTAACTTGGTGATATTATCTTTGTTTGGTGTGTATAATATATCATCGGAAATATATCTTTGAGTACTACAATATTTTCTGCAATATAGCCCTTAATTATGATAGAGACCTATAGCAGACCTCAAAAAATGTCGTTTAGCGGGTGAAAACTGCTCCGGAAGTTCAAGACCCAAAAGATTTCTAAAATTATTAAATGATACTATAAACAAGGAAAATGATGAAACCAACTAGAGGTCTATATGGAATAGGAGGTTGGCCACCAATATCCTCCTAGATCATCCATGGGATCCATGGGTTCATAAAGAAGATCAAGCTTTGGCTCTGGATCTTCTTGTGCATCCAAGGCATCATCCTGTCTTTCAACATTAGCAGGAGGAGGAGCGTCTATGGATTTTCAAAGAGATTCCTCTTCATCAAATGTTATATCTTTGCTAAAATCTATAGTTCTTCTATCAGACACATATATTTTGTAAGCTTTAAATTTTTCACAATAACCAAGAATCATGCCTTTCTTACCTAAGACTTCCAGCTTGGTACTCTTTTCCTTTGGAAAATGAAAGTAGAAAAGGACTTTAAAGATCATTAATAGCCCATTTTGTTCTAGGTTATATGATACAGTGGTCTCTTTCTTCATTCCAGCTTCCTTGCAAAAGTCTTGAGCTCTTCTCCACTTCATGTCCACTCAAGTCATGGGATGGCTCGACCTATTCCTCGATATTGCTACAAAGTACTTGGTTATCACATTCATCAAATATACCTTTTGATCCTACTACAAGAGAAAGAGAAAGAGTAATAAGGTAAATAAGCATAATGAAACTATACCTGGTGATTAGTCAAGTCTCTCTTTCTCTTTTAGATTTGAGAGTGGCTCCTTCATTATCCCTGCCACAACTTCCTCTTGGAGTTTACTCTTCTGCACTCTTTTGTACCCTAATGATCTCCAGGATCTGTTTCTCTTTTTTGCATCCTCAACAAGAAGTTAGTGAAAGAATCATTAAAGTAATTATGTAGGAGGAATAATCAATGATCTATAAAGATAACATAATACTTGAAAATACTTTGGGATTCAAGGAAGTTGTTAGCTCCCTCTTGATCTTGCCTCTATAGGTTACCATTGTCCATAAGTCATATACCATTAGCAGAAGAAATACATCTTCTTGATCATCACTTCACAAATTCCATCATGATCCACTCCGACATCAAGTATATCTGAAACCATCTTTCTCACGTAAGGTAATGCTTTATAGTAAAGATGAGTGAACTTTTGGTGTCACAATTTATATTGATGATTGCTTATCATGAATCAATGTACGGATAAGTCTTCCATTGATTTTATATAGATCTTCAAATCTTGATCCTAGAGGGAAGACATGTAACATTAATTATACATATTGACTTTATTACTTGCAATGATATTAGCTATAATCCATCTTTGATTACTGCAAAATAGGTTAGTTTATAAAATTATCATTCCATCTTTTGCAAAAGTCATGATTCTTACCTACAACCACTATTATTGGTAAACTCTAATATCAACATTACTAAAACCTAGAAGATTGCAACCTTTCTCATATAATGCAAAAGAGTCAAAATCCCCTTATCTTCAACATTCAATTTATATCAGTTATCCTTTCATAACCTTATATGTATTACACTTATTTTCAAGACTAAAATTTCAGCAGTAGATTTTCAATAGTTAAGTTTCAATTTTGAATTTCAACGACAAAAATGGATATATTTCAACAGAAAAAGAGTATCAAGTAGAAGGAACAAAAACAGATATTTCAGTAGAAAGAAAGATGCAAATGGAGAGGACAACAACATATATTTCAACAGAAAGAGAGTTGCAAATGGAGCTTGTATTCACCAAAGCTCTGATGCCATGTTTAAATTTTGATGTTCTATGTTGTAACAATCACTTATTACAAAACTTTTTTATGTTGTAATATTTGATAAGAAATTGTAGATAGAACATAAATTAAATGCACAATAGAAGACAACCAAGAATAAATGAGACAAAGGACTTAGGTTCAATGACGAGGGAAAAACCCACAAGCAGAAATCCCAACCATATTCTTCTTCTATTAGAAATCAAATGTTCAGCAGATATATAAAGTACAATGAGAGATCAAGAGAATGAGAAAGTTCACCCAAATCTAAGCAAGTTGTAGCATGTTGGTCACTGGTAGCAACAACAGAGGCACACACTGAATCAACCTTCCCTTCAATTGAATCAAGACTAAAACACTAAAACACTAAATCAACCTTGGCTGACCAATTTCTGCTCTTACTCTCCAAGTCTCTCTCCCACAAACTTCTTCAAGTCTCTCTAACTCTCTCTCAAGTTATAATCTTCTTTCACAATGCACAAGTAGTGAGGGGAGAAAGAACGAGACACATATATATAGGAGGAGCTATGAATCCATGCCATAAAAGAGTAACTCACATGTAAGAGAGAGAGTAACTCATGCCCATTTTGGAAATGTAACTCATGCCATTAAGGAGGTATGCATGTCTTTGTAACTTATGCTTTTAAGTGAGAGTGTAACACATGCATTAAAGAGTGCGGAAGAGGAATATTTTATGGTGTGCTTTTAATGAGTGTAATAAAGTCTTTCATGGCGTTTTTCAATGAGTGAGGGTGTGAGAGAATTAATGAGAGTATAAGAGGAATATTTCATTACAATAATGAGACTGTAAGAGAACATTATTGAGAGACATGATTGAGTGGCTTGAATTTTTTTTAATAATAATATAATAGTATAATAATGTAATAATAATTTTAATGATAAAACCATTGATTAATGACATGAAGTGTTTTTCCATCAATAATACTTGATTACCAATTGATGCAAGGTGATTTACTACCTTGAGATTTTCTAATATTGGAATTTCCCTTTTTATACTTTCTAATTTTTTTTTTTAAATTCATCCCCTCCCTGCCAATTTTCAACAAAATTAACTAAATTATAACTTACACACACATATTACCATGTAACATGATTTTTAACCATAGAAATTCACCCCCCATTTTACTATAGAGATTCTTAATTTGTAAATATATTTTGTTATAATACCATGGGCCAATACTATTAAAAATATTTTAAAATATATAAATACTTTCAAAATAAATCTTAATGGTGATTACTATAAACAATATATTCAATGGAAGTTGATTCCTTACTATTTAATTAATAATTATTAATAATTAAATTAAAATTCTAAAAATATTATTCCAAGCTAAACATACTTACCCATATAATTATTTATTGTAAATATAATACACTTTTTAATAATTTTATTTAAATTAAAATTAATAAAAAACAAATTAATAACTATCCCAATATAAAATTAAGTCATAAGTAAATCGAACACACTACGCTGGAAAATTGCAAGGTAATTAGGATTAATTAAGATTAGTGTAAATGAGGTTAGTATCACACTTTGATATCTCTTCATCTTATGCATTTGTTTTTGGCTATCTAAAACAGCATTGTAATAATGAATATGAGTTTTAACATTATTGGAGGAATGTAAATGGTAAATGAGGTCATCATGTTGAGACTTAAAGTATGATATGACGTTTAGAATTTTAATAGGGTTCATATGTATTATATTGTTTTTATATATTTAATTAAAAATTTATTTAATATAAATAATAATTATGATAAATTATTTAATTTTAATATTGTATTTTTATAATATAATTATTTATATTCATTATAACAATAATTTTTAAATATATAATATTTTATTTTTATAATATAATAATTCATATTCATTATAATAACAATTTTTAATATATAATTATATAGTTTAAGTGGGTTTAATAGTTAAGAATACGTATTTTTTCCTAAAAAATTACAAATTCAAAATTAAAGAGTATGTATATCTTTTATAGATTTAATAATCAAATTGATGAGTTAAAGTGGATCTTTGGTCTTACAAACACTTACTATTACTAATTTTTTATTATCAAAATATAAAACACACAAAACATATACAAAATTTTCTAATATTTTCATAAAATATAAAACATTTCAAACATATATAATTATATTAAAAATTATATATATATGTATGCACATTTGGGAATTTACAACTTTTGAGTACATTAAAAATAGAGCTCTACAATCTTCATCAATATAGGATTTAGAAGTCTCCTAATTACGACAAAGTTTATAAATTTATAAAAAATAGTATATATCAAAACATGATCAAAGTTTAATCATTTATAATAGTAAATTAATAATAAATATATAAAAACTAATTAATTTACCAATACTAAGATGTACATAGTTTTATAAAAACTAGGAGAGAAACTAGTGAGTTAGCTCATGTAAAAAGTGTTGCTGCTTCTGAACTTGGTGAAGTCCGCTTCTGAGCGACTTAATCTAGGGCCCATTTACTAGCCACATAGGTGTTTAAAGTGTTCAAGATATTCCTTACTTAAGAATGCTTTACATAATGAATAGTTAGCGAGTATTTTGCGAGTTTTAAAGGAGATTGTAAGATAGGCTTCCAACTTTGCTTATTTGAAAAGAAAAAAAATGTTAAAAAAATGTTAAATTAGTGTTATTCGTTTAAATTATTGAGTAGGGAGGTTTGTCATATGAAAATATGGTAAAAATAAATAAATAAAATAATATTTTTGTCATAAATAATATATTCTTATTTTATTTTAGTTATATATAAATAATGATGATGATAATGATGATGTTACCCTTAATGTGGATACTAGATAACATAATTTAATATCTATTTTTTTAAGAAATAGTTAAGGGTGTTATGCTAATAATGACTGAAAGCGGGACAGAACCCTTACAATATTAAATATTGTTCTGAGATGTGTCCATAGAGAAGTACATTTAGCCAATTAAACAAAATGACAGCTGAGTTAGAGTTCAAAATTTAAAATAAATACTTCTACTGAAGACGCGAAATAGAAATCCTAGAAGTAAACAATATCTGCAAGATAACATAACTGTGAAAAGAGACCATTAAAAATCATGTAATTCCCATTCTTTAGCTACGACCATTCGTAGGGAGAGTTAATAACCCAGAAACAATGAGATTTATTTTGTTCAGGAACATAAATGGGACCATAGCCTCTGGAGCCGAGCTGCGTATTTTTAGAGATAAATGTTTTCCAAGGTTGGGACCTGAGCATTGAGCCAAAAAAACTCCTCCTGCAAGTCGTTTATAAAGTGTTCCATGTTACTCATATGACGAAGTAGTTTATTTTCCAGTAGAAGCTGGAAGGATATTCTATCCTTTTTCCATGTCATTTTGCCTGGCTTCCAAAAGATCTTTGGATGATTTAGTATCTTGTCCAACAAAAAAAAATTATTTTCATGATCCAGGCTAAAAAGAGGCTCTTCCATGGTCAAAGAAAGCCATTGAGAACAGGCTGGAGATACACGAATAGAACTGAGTCGTTCACCAAGACTAGTAACAAAAATCAACTCGTAAAATCCCCATGAAGCCCAATGGGCCATTAAATAAGCCACACTAAATTTCTGGCACACTATCATCTAAAACACAAAATCTATATCCCGATAAAAATACTGTAGAGGACACTGGAGAAACTAGTGATGGGAGATGTAGGACATCGGCATTAAAGGCATACCTCTCCTTGATGAACAATTCTTCATGCCCGCAATAAACTCCACTAACACCATCCGCAATTGAAGTAAATGAAGGTACCTCCATGTGCTCATGGAAGTTTTAGAAATTGTCCACTTGTTACCCATATGTGCCACTAAGCATGGATTTTCAAATTTTATGGTCTGAAAATGGAGAACAACCTGACCACGTCACTCTTTAATCTCTGTAGGAATGCCATGATCAAAACGAATTATCTCAATTTGAGGTAGAGTATATTTCTCATGATGGCATTAATTTGAAAATCATCCATACGTCTCGATATTCTAAATGGATTTAAGTGTAGTTAAATGAAACAATAATGAAGAAACATATAACTGAATGGGAAAACTAAAAAATACACACACAATAGTAAATACACAGAATTTACGTGGTAAAACCTCAACAGGGTGTTAAGGAAACCTCCACGGAGCAAGGGATTGGAAACTCTATTAATCAAATGATTCTCTGTACTTTACAAGCCTCTCGGGCCATCTTATTTAACCTGGACTTATTTTGTTATTCCAACTACATCTCGTTATTCAAACTGCATTTTGTATTCCAACTACATCAATAGATAATAAGTAAATTTGCCCAGAATTACTTATTTACATTTTGTTGTCATATTTTAACAAACTCCACCTTGACAACAATTTTCCTAATCTCTTGCCCATGCCCATTCATCATCTTTTCTGCAAGGACACCATCTTAGCTTCTCTACTGTAACTGGCTTCGTGAATATATCTGCATGATTTTCCTATGTGCAGACCTTCTTGAGAACTACTTTGTTGCCTTTGATTACATGTCTCACAAAGTGATACATTACATCGATGTGTCTGGTCTTGCTATGATAGGCTGGATTTGTAGCCAAATGAATAGCACTTTGATTGTCATAAAACACATTCACTTTCTCCTGCGTCCTTCCAATCTCATCAAGCAGTTCTTTTAACCAGATTGCCTCTGTACAGGCATCTGAAGCAGCTATATACTCTGCTTCAGTAGTGGACAAAGCAATTGTCTCTTGAAGCTTTGACATCCAACTGATTACTCCACCTGCAAGAGTAAAAATATAACCTGTAGTAGACCTCTTTTTGTCCAAATCACCCGCATAATCAACATCCACATATCCGCAGACTGAACCTTCACTACCATCAAAGCTGATGCAATGGTCACTTGTGCGTCTCAAATACCGAAGCACCCATTTCACTACTCGCCAATGTTCTTCCCCTGGATTTGCCATGAACCTGCTGACAACTCCAACTGCATGTGAAATGTCAAGTCTTGTAGATACCATCGCATACATTAAGTTGCCTATCGCATTTGCATATGGTACACGAGACATATACTTCTTTTATTCATTAGTTCTAGGACTTAAATCCGAAGAAAGCTTAAAATAGGAAGCTAACTTAAATCCGAAGAAAGCTTAAAATAGGAAGCTAATGGAACATTAACAGGTTTCACATTGTTCATACCGAAATTTTCAAGTACTTTCTCCACATACTTCTGTTGTGATAACCAAAGCTTACCATTCTTCCTGTCTTTTTGTATCTCCATGCCCAAGATATGTTTTGCCGCTCCAAGATCCTTCATTTCAAACATCCTAGAGAGTTGAGTCTTTAACCTATCAATTTCTTCCATGCTTTTGCTTGCAATAAGCATATCATCGACACACAACACCAGGATAATGAATATGCCATTGAAATTTTTGAAGTATACACAATGATCATACTCACTTCTGATAAAATTCTGGCTCACCATGAAGGAATCAAACTTCTTGTACCATTTCTTGGTTGACTACCTCAGGCCATACAATGATTTCCTGAGCTTGCAAATTAATCTTCTGCTACGACCTTGTACAAAACCTTCTGGCTGATCCATATATATATATATATATATCTCTTCATCCAAGTCACCATGAAGAAAGGTTGTTTTAACATCTAACTGTTCTAACTCAAGGTCAAGTAAAGCAGTTAGTGCTAACACAATACGAATAGAAACAAGTTTAACTACCAGTTAAAAGATCTCATGAAAGTCAATACCTTCAATCTGAGAATACCCTTTTGCAACCAGTCTCGCCTTATACCTGTCGATACTTCTATCAACTTTCCTTTTCAACTTGAAGACCCATTTGCACCCAACAACACTTCTCCCTTCAGGAAGTTCTACAAGATCCCAAGTATTGTTCTTGGCTAAGGAGTCCATTTCTTCTTCCATAGCCTTTTTCCATATCTTGCTATCTTCATCATCTATTGCTTCCTGATAACAAGAAGGTTCCACATATTCAGTAATCAATGCAAACGATGAAGCAGAATCTTCATACCTTTTAGGTGTTTTTCTTTCCCTTGTAGAGCTTCGTAGAGTGACTGGTTGCTGAATTGGTTCTAGAATTTCTCCAGTTTCCTTTGCTTCTCCACCTTTTTCATCAGAAGTCTCTCCTTCCTTTCGGCTTTCTGAAAAAGGTTTAGTCTCCAATTGAATCTGCTGACTTGGCGATACCTGCTCCTGTTCAACTTTTTCAACATCTGATTTTAAAAGAGAAGATTCATCAAATGTTACATCTCTACTAATGACTATCTTCCGTGAAGAAGGATCCCACAACCTATATCCCTTCACTGCATAATCATATCCAACAAAGACACAACATTTTGATTTTGGATCTAACTTTGAACGTTGATTTCTAGGAATAAGAGCATAGGCATCACAACCAAAAATCTTCAAATGCGAATAATCACAAGACTGACCCGACCAAACTTCTTCAGGAATTTTACAGTTTATTGCAACTGAAGGTGATCTATTAACTAAATAACAAGCAGTGGATACTACTTCTGCCCACAACTCCTTTTGCAAGTTAGCATTACTGATAATGCTTTTGGCTCTTTCCATAAGAGTCTGATTCATCCGTTCAGCAACGCCATTTTGCTGAGGGGTATAAACAACAATTTTATGTCTAATAATCCTTTCATCCTTAAAAAATTGTTCAAATTATAAAGACGTAAATTCACCACCATTGTCAATTCTTAAACATTTAATTGATTTGTCTGTTTTCTTTTCCACCATTGTTTTAAATTGTTTAAACACATTAAATACATCATCTTTTTTTTCAACATATAGACCCAAACTTTTCGGGAGAAATCATCAATAAACGTTAAAAAATATGATGCACCTCCATAAGACATAGTAGGAGATGGTCCCCACAGATCAGAATGAATGTAATCTAAAATGTGTTTACTATTATGATTTCCAGTCTTGAACCTTTGTTTACATTGTTTACCAAACATGCAATATTTACAAAAATCCAACTTCAAGGATTTCAAATCAGGAAGCAACTTGCGGCTCATCAGTACCTGAAGACCTTTCTCGCTCATGTGACCCAACTGCTGATGCCATAGACGAGAACCCTCTTCTGCTTTCTCTGACACGATCGCCGCTTCACTAACTTGAGTGCTTCCTTTGAGTCTGTACAGATTTCCGACCTTTTCAGCCTTCATCACAACCAAGGCTCCTTTTGAGATTTTCAACACTCCATTCTGACCTGTACATTTATAACCACTCGAATCCAAAACTCCCAAGGAAATCAAGTTTTTCTTTAGATCAGGTACATGCCTAACATTTGATAATGTTTTAACTGTACCATCATACATTTTAATTTTTACATTACCAATCCCAACAGTCTGACAAGATGCATTATTTCCCATGAATACAAAACTACCATCTACAGTTTCATATGAAGTAAACCAACTTCGGTGCAGACTCATATGATGAGAAGCGCTAGATTCTAATAGCCAATTATCAGCATCTTGAGAGACATTACAAACAAGGAGAGCTTCAGCGATTAAAACCTCATCAACCATACCTGAATCGACCTGATTTTCTTCCTTGTTGTTGTTTTCCGACTCCTTCCGTTTCCAGCAATCTTTTTGAGATGTCGTGGTTTGTTGCAGTACCAGCATTTTGCTTTACACTTCTTGTCGCCCTTTGACTTCGATTTGGAAGAACCTCTTGCTCTCTCCCCTCTTTCCTTTGACCGACCTCTGGCTACCATTGCTTCTGGTGCAGATGTCTCGACACTAGATTGTCTTCGTACTTCTTCAGATAAGAGAGCACCCACAACAGATTCAAGATTTAAGGAATCAGCAGTGCTTAGACTGATAGATGTCACGAAGTGATCCCATGACTTGGGCAGAGAACATAACAAGGTTATTGCCTTGTCTTCTTCCTGCATTTTAACCTCCATATTGGATAACTGACAAATAACGTATTGAAAACATTTAAGTGTTCTGCAATTTTTGTTCCTTCCTTCATCCTAAGACTGTACAGTTGTCTTTTTAAATAAAATCTGTTTGTCAAAGACTTTGTCATGTACAAGGTTTCCAATTTTCCCCACAACCCCTCAGTTGTACTCTCTTCAAAAATATTTAAAAGAACATCATCTGTTAAACATAACCGAATGGTACTGGGGGGCTCAGGCATCCATGTCCTCCCAGTCTGAATCTCTCATGCTAGCTGCTTTTTTCTTTAACCCGTCTAGTGCTTTGTGCATCCCCTGTTGCATTAGCAAATCCTTAACTTTAAATTTCCACAATGCAAAATTATTTTTTCCGTGAACTTGTCCACCTCAAATTTTGCATTTGACATTTTTGCCATTTCTCCTCCTAGTTTTCCCTTCTCTTTCCAACTAGGGTTGAAAAAAAATTTCTCAATTTTTTTTTCTTTTCTCCTTTTAGCTAGTTAGTTTGAGTTTTTGATTTCCCTTCTATTGCCCAAAAAAGTTCTTTCAATATTGTCTACCCAAAAAAATATATATATTCTGCCCCTTATCTTTTTATGCCCTAAATTTTTTATTTTTTATTTTATTTTATTTTATTTTTATTTTTATTTTTTTATTTTTCCTGGAAAAACCTCTTATGTCTGCCAAAAAAAAAAAATCTCGCCCTAAAAACTCTTTTCTATCTGTCTTTAATTATGTCTGCCTTTAAGAGAAAAAATAACAATCTCTAACTGCCTTTAAAAAAAAACTTTTTTTTTCTTTCTTTAAAAAAAAATACTAACACAACCTGAATTTGTCTTAGAAGGCAGTGGATTTCATTTGGGCAGAACGACTCTTGTTCAATCCTGCAACCGGCTTCTCCAGCGTTATTCAAGCTACAACCCCCTTTTTTTTTCTCGGACTCGAGCAAAACCTCTGCAACCAAGTTCGAACGCAGCCTCCTTAACTGGTGGTTTTTCAAAACAATGGACAATGGCACTTCTTCAAATCCAGCAGCTATCACAGCGTGCTTTTCAAACAACGACACTTCTTTTTGGACAGTGACACTTCTTCAAAAAATAGTGGCACTTCTTCAAATCTAGCAGCTATCACAGTGTGCTTTTCAAACAATGGCACTTCTTTTGGACAGTGACACTTCTTCAAAAAAACAGCGACTATCACTTTTTCTTCACTTCTTTTGGACAACGGTTATGACTTTTCTTTTTTCCTCTAGCATAATAATTTCTTCACCAAGATCTTTATTCCACCAAGCTTTGATGGGCACACGAGCTTCTATTCCCACGACGACCTCAATTCTTTTCTTGCAGCGGATGGGCACACGAACTTCTATTCAACGGGCAATGGCTAGCTTCTTTCTTTTCTCTAGTGGATTATGCAGATTCCAAACAGCTCTCGGCCTCCCTCTCTCACGGTGGTAACAACACAATCTCTAGCTTTGATACCACTTGTAGTTAAATGAAACAATAATGAAGAAACATATAACTGAATGGGAAAACTGAAAAATACACACACAATAGTAAATACATAGAACTTACGTGGTAAAACCTCGACAAGGTGTCAAGGAAACCTCCACGGGGCAAGGGATTGGAAACTCTATTAATCAAATGATTCTCTGTACTTTACAAGCCTCTCGGGCCATCTTATTTAACTTGGACTTATTTTGTTATTCCAACTAAATCTCGTTATTCAAACTGCATTTCGTTATTCCAACTACATCAATAGGTAATAAGTAAATTTGCCCAGAATTACTTATTTACATTTTGTTGTCATGTTTTAACATTAAGGAGTTGAAGCAAGGTTGATAATACCTTAGTTTATCTATATTCTACCTTGTCCTAGGTAGAACCTTTTTTGGTAAGCACATCAACCTCAGATTTTAGATTATGATACATATGAAAAAGCTCCAAATTATCGAGGTGAGAGATGCTTAGGGAAATTATTTGCAGAATGCGAGGGTGGTCTCAGCTCAAATTTTTTTTCATAAATAACTTGTTTAACTTGTTTAATGACATTCATGGAGTCACCAAAAACCATCAGATTATAAATTTTCTTTACAAGAGCAAGTTCCACACCTTTCCATAAGGCGAGAAAATCAGCTTGATTGTTGGTTGCCATGCCAAGACCCCAAGCGAATTGAAACTAAAGATAATCTCTCAAGACTAAAGATAATCTCTCCCATTTTTGCCTCCCCTCAACTCCCTATCAATGATCCATCAGAAAATAGGGAATGTTGATTTTTTATTTTTCGCCACTTGATAAATTTTCATTGGTTGAAGCTTAAACTTGATACCTTATTGCATGGAGGACATGGCACATAGTTACTTGGAAGAAGTTGTCTTTTTACTTGGATCCATTCACGCTCCTTTGAGTTTAAGACTTCAAACTCCTTATCACATAAACCCCTAGAAGAAAATTCTCCAAAGAGCAGAGATGTTGCTTTGATAACAATTAGCATGCTCATTTTTAAATATTAATCTATTCCTATCAATCCAAATAGACCAACATAGATACTTGGGAGGGGATTTCCAACATCTTATTGGTAGTGAAGAGGCCTTATCAATCCATGGATATTTCAATTTCCATCATTCAAACATGTTCACTCATGATCTAGGGATAAATTTAATAAAAAACATAGGAGTGAATGGAACTCACCATGATTTTAGAGAGAAAGGGCAGGACCATAATATATGATGTATATTATTCTAAATTGAGACACAAGACACATCGAGATAGGAAATGAATATTAATTTTCTTTACATTTTTAGTAGTGAGAATTTTTTTATGGATATGATTCGAGCAAACCATTTTGACTTTTGAAATGACATCATTATTCCAATTTTTTTATCATACTTTGCATGGTGGTCGATGGGGAAGCCGATTGACCAAGAGAAAGTATCCCAATTTCACAATGTATCTGTGTTGAGGATTAAATTCCATGTTCTGTGATCCTAAAAGAAGAAGGATACAAGTGCCAGACATTTTAGATTAGAAATCAAGCATTCCCATTGAGCGGCTTGAGATGAATCAGGAACTCTAGCCTTAATCATCCTTTCTAATGACCCCAATTGTCCCAAAGTGAAATATCTCTTAGTTTGGAGTAGCCATTATGTTCCATCCAAGTGGCTAATTCTTTGAAATTCCTCACATCCTTCTAGAGGACATTTATAATAAAAAATATCTTTCAAGATATTGATGCGGACACCATTTCTAGAACGCCAACTAAGATTGTCAACTATTATAGCAGCAACTTTTTTTCACTACTTCCAAATTTTCAATCGAGGTCCAGACAAATTAATATCATCATCTTTGAGCAAGCAAGTTTTATTACTATATTTTCTCATGAATGTCCTTTTCCACCATTACTTTGAATCCAAAATGAGTCTCCATATGATTTTAGCACCAAGAGTTAGATTCCTGTACATAGGATCTTTTACACCTAGACCACCATTTTCCTTTGGAATACGAACAATGTTATACTTCACTAAATGGAATTTCTTTTCGTTATTCTTCAATCCTTACGAAGGGAATTTACGAATAAGGAGATTCGTTTGATTAAGCACATATTTTGGAGCCAGAATTCCAAAACAAAGATAAATGGGGAGAGAGTATAAGACAAATTTAACCAAGATGACTCTGTTAGCTCAAGAAATCCATCGCGCTCGCCAAGAATGAATTTTCTTCTTGAATTTTTTTAAGACTTTGGACCAGTTTTCAAGATTAGAGGCACCTAAGGATATTCGGATTCCAAGGAATGTAAAAAAATTACATTCAAATTCCAAAGGAAAATCCAAGACTTTGGAGATCACCTTAAGATTCGAAATAATAATATTCCATCCAAATGTCATACTCTTTCGACTGTTTATTCGACCTGCATAAAGCTCCAAATAAGGATCCAAAATTTGTTTGAACCTCAATGCAATTTTCTTTTATGCACTTCCCAAATGAAGTGTATCTTCTAATTGCGAGTGATTTACTTCGTTGATGTGACTTGTTCTACTTAATATTTTTATTTTGCCTTCAGCCTAAGCCGCTCCAAATTCCCGCTAAGACTCTTTACGACATGTATAAAAAGGGAGAAAGAGTACAACCTTGACTGAGGCCCCTCAAGGCTGAGAATAATTTTCAAGGAAACAATTGATTAATGGAGTGATCTAAGGATTTTTTATACAAGCTTTAGTCCAATTTATAAATTCTCGATATAATCCCAAATTTTCCATCACATAATACAAAAAGGAATGTTAACCTCCAATAAAATAAATTTTCATGTAAAGTTTGATCACCATACCTGGATCACAAATTTTATTCCTAGAGTTGATCTACAAGGATCCCTAAAATCCCCAAAATGAAAGTGTTGAATCTCAACGAAACCAAGACCAAATCGAAGATATCGTCGTAAGAAGTCCAACAACACAAATGCCAACTCAATCTAAGATTGTATGTAAAATTTATATTTAGTCAAAGTTCTAGTCATACTTGGAAAAGATACATAATTTAGTTGGCGCTAGACAAATTTGGAATAGCACAAAATTGGTTGTCTGGAAAAACCAGTGACTAAAATTGGCGAAGCTCCAGATAAATGTACGACATTGCTACAGTTGGAGGAATCACTAAAATTGGCAACATTCCACTAAATATGGAGGCAAGTTAGTTGTCCCAATTGTATGGTGCCATGTGTCACCCAACGGGCAACCAAAATCGGTCGCAAGTGGCCATAACATAGGTGGAGCCAATGAGGTTTGAACCAATGACCTCTCGGTAAGCATGCCATTATACATATTAGCTTGTATGTAATATTATTGGGAGCTATCAGTATATTTCGATGTCTCCCCTAAAATTGGAAAGTCATTTGCTTCCCAGACTGCAGTAGAAAATGTTATTCGCACATTAATGGATCGGGTTATAGGAGGAGTAGAAGTTATGATAAGTGGCCCTAGTCGAATAAAAGGTGTCTTTCCTCCTCTTTTATTTTGTAAGCTTCTATCCAATCTGGGAAGTAGCTTCCATCGATGAATGGTTATACAACGGGGGTCCTTACGACTTAGAAATGGGTTAACCCCACAAACATAAACTCCATCACCCAGTGATGGAAGATCGACATATCTCTGAGCGGGCGAAGATCTTGATCAACTAGGATTCTCTACTATAGGTTATGTGCAGTTGGGCTACGTGTTGACTTATTCAAATGGGAACACCAAATTATATTTACAATTTAGTTGAATTTGTATTTTTTTAATGGTTGGCGGACCACCATATTTGGCAGCCCTACCAACCCTTCACTCAACTACTCATATGGTAATGACAAACCATTGGTTAAAACAAATGCATTAATGTGCGATGGTTTTACATATAGCATATATGTTTATGCCAGAGGCATTTTCTTTATCAAATTGGGTGAGCAAACACTGTTCACTTCACCCAATCATAGATCTTTCTTATCGCCCTTTTGACTAATCATATTTTGACATGTGTAGAAATTTTTTTAACCTTTTTAACTTTAGCTACTACTAGTATTTGGACTTTGGACTAGGCCGCCTAGGGAAAGGAAACGAACAGTGATGATAGTCTCACTATTACGCAAACGTGCCCCTGCAAGTCTGCGAGAAAATGGGGAATGATAGGGCCCTTCTAGTTCTGGTAGTGGTCACCTCAACCTGCGTTAGCAATTAACAGGGAGATAACAACCTTGGTTGGACCAACTTCGACCCAATATGGTCTAGGAGTGTGAGCGCCAGTGTTCAAAATTGAACACGTCACAGCCCGTCCAAGGGCCTCTAGCATGTCAGAGAAGTGATAATGGAAAATTTCCCGTCAAAAAAATTTAAATTTTGATCCCTGCTAGTTTAAAAAAAAATGTAAGTAATATTTTAAAATGCCCTTGGAAGGGTTGCAGGACCTTTTCTAAAATTCCTGGATATTTCTTATCCTCGGGCCTTGGTTGCAAGTTGTAACTTGCCTGGTACGTAGTATCTAACCCCTGACTAAATCATTGAGTCTGATTTCAGCATTTACATTTGGTGGTAAAAAATTACGTACATAGATAAATTAAAGTTCAATGAAGTTGTTTTAGACCTTACCAAGCGTTGATGCCTTTGATCAAAGCCGAGGGTGAATTCTTCAATCCTCCTCGATTTGATTGCAGCCATTGATCAAATCTCATCTAAGGTTCTCAACAAATCGATCGAGGCGCAATGGATCAAGATCTTTGAGCCGTTGATGAGAGGCATTGGGATTGAAGCAACGAAATCTAAGTGAGGGAGAGTCTCTGGATATATATATTCTCCTCTCGCATTTCTTCCATTCGTCACTATTATTCATTCTATCATTGCAATTAAAAGCATAAACAAGTAGCAAGAAAGATGTCTGGGTGTGGAAAGGGAGAGAAGGGTTTGGGTAAGGGAGGTGCCAAGAGGCACAGGAAAGTTCTCACGGATAACATTCAGGGCATCACTAAGCCTGCCATTGGGTATCTCTCCAGGAGAGGAGGCGTCAAGTATATCAGCGGCCTCATCTATGAAGAGACCAGAGGCGTTTTGAAGATCTTCTTGGAGAATGTGATTAGAGATGTTGTGGCATACACAAAGCACGCCAGGAGGAAGACTGTGACATCCATGGATCTTATTTACTCCTTAAAAAGTGAGGGCCAAACCCTCTACGGTTTCGGAGGCTGAGAAGTCTCATTTTAGCTATTGTTCATTCATTACTCACTGTCATTTATGGTGTCTCAAGACACCACCTTTGTATCTATGGGAAATTTTGAGCGTGTGAAGTGCCGAATTCATCGTTTTAGTTGAGGCGTGTAGGAATTTATTCAATGTGTCAAGAGATGGGGTTGCCTATGTCGTAACTAAATTTCCCTATTTTGAATTCCCTTGCCCATAATTTCGTGAAGAAAAGAATGATTCAATTTGAATACTCTATTGTTCAGATGGTGCAATTGTGATAACCTGGACCAAATCGCAAGGTAGATTGTGAAATTGTGATAATCTAGATAGATTCAAAAAATCAATAATTAGGGTAAGAGGGCAGCTTTTAATAGTGGGGTTATTATCACTTTTAATTTTCAAATTATACCAAAATACTGCCGGAAAATATTTGAAAGTGGGGTGTAGTTAGTGATTGCATTACAATGTTAACTTTGGTGTTTTCTGTGGGTTATTCAAACTGCCTCAACTTCTATCTGTTTTGGCAAGAATTTTACAGAAAATTTTTAGATGTAAATTACAACTAGATAATTACAGTTTATTGCAATTCTTATAATCTGAATCAATTTAAATTAAATGAACTCACATATTTATGTGTAGGTGTAAAATGCTTGTGGAGGAATACTAGTGAAGATGTTGAATTTTATAGATAAAAAATATTGTCAAATAAATCTTGAAAGATTTTCATTTAAGGTATTTTTCAGTTATTCCGCACTTAACTTTACTATGAGATCCTTTAAAGAATCTGTGATATATTTATAAATCAAAAGTAGAATATTTGTTATGAAATCTTAAATAAAAAAAAAGAGTCTAGTAACACTAATAGATTTATTTGTTTAAGTGACTTTTCCTTTCACTAACAATCTTAGCTTGAACCAAATCTTAAATTTCTTTCTTCTACCTTGAGTCAAATTCTAAATAGATTTTCCTTATGCTTTGATTGTGTTTTGCTAAGCCTACCACCTAATGGATGACTTCATTAATTGTTGGTGAGTTTTCAAGCTAGTACACCTTTTTCTTTAGTTTAGTTCAATGTTATACTAACAAAATCATACAATCCACCGTAAACACTTCTAAAAACAAATATATATATATATATATATACCAGTTTTCAGAACTTCAATTATTTCATAAAAATAAATTTGATTGAAAATGAAATGTACAAATAATATAATTTTAATTTTTCAATTGAAATGTATTTTTTTAAAGCTTTTCATTGTGGAAGTGTCACATAAATATATGCCCTTCAAATTGAAATTAAAACAAGCCCTTCAAATTTGATCATTGGTGAGTGCTGTGTGTTTTAATTTTAATCTCGAGGTCTGAGCTGGTTGTGTAATAATTAAATTGCATTTTAAATCTTGTAAATATTTTCATTTGTGTATCTGCCAAATTCGAATATTTGTTTTTCAAATTTTTCAATTAAAAAACATTTTTTTATAATATGTAAAGGTATTTAGCACCCCATTAAATACTAATATTATTCAACACCCTGAACGTCCTGTCTAAATATTCAAATACTAAAATAATTATTTAACACCATGGATTCCAAATTGATTCATTTGCATGTGGCCATAAAATCTAAAGAGATTTGAATATTTAGAAAAGAGTACAATTGATTTTTTTGAGGTATTTTTATAAGCATTTTTCAATCAATATACAAAAGTTTTGTAATTATAAGCTACATGATAGGGAATTGTGTTTGACATATTATTAAAATCTAGCCTGGGACACGATAATCGTTAGAGGTTACTAGCTCAACACATTTGCATCACTTCGCCGGTTTGAAGGACATCGACTCTGAGATACGGCAGTGGCGTGAAAGGCACGCCTCAAGTTTTCATGCAGACCTTACTAAAGTAAGTTTATCATAATTTTAAAATTGTAATACAAAACATAAAATTTTAAATTGTTATTGAATTATTATTTGGTTATATGTGTAAAATCATAAAAAATATATGAGGTGATTGTAAATAATCATTTGTTGAAATAGTTAAATTTAATTTTAAAATTAAATTTAATATTGGATACAATTTTTTTTTCCAAAATAATTACATTAATCTATGACCTTTGACTTAATATTTCAGCATCTAAGAATTATCTTCTTTTATTCTTTTATTTTTTTCATCTAACTCTGTGAAGATAAAGATTAATCGTATTAACTAATTTAAAATGCATTAATAATTTAAAAAAATTATAAGATAAATATTTCTACTCACAAAAACTTATATTCACTTAAATAAAAACTTACTAAATTATTTAGTTTAAATAATATATTTTTTTAATAATGATACATTAACTTATAATTACATATGATAAGAATTCATAAGATAAATATTCCTAGATAACAACAACTCACTATCTATTAACAATTATTTTTTTATAAAAAATCTATATCATGCTAAAATTTCACCATCTCTCCATATTTATCGATCAATATTTTTCCATTTTTCCATGTGAGTGGTAATTTATTTTATTATGTATTCCCAAGGATTTTTACGCGAGAGGCATTTCTTTATTAAATTGGGTGGGCAAACATTGTTCATCCCACCTAATCATAAAGCTTCTTTATTGCCCTTCTAGCCAATTATGTTTTGACATGTGCAGACAAAATATTGGGTGAGTTTAAGTCATCGTGGTCGTCCTCGATTTCTCCACTGTCCTCGCGATTCTTACATTGGGCGTCTGTCTTAGGTTGCTTGATATTGCCCGTGCGGCCATTGACGGCCTCTGCCACTTCCTTCCAGTGCTTCTGCTTCATATTCCCATGGTTTAGCTCTAGATAATGCTCACCCCAAGCATCGATCAGATTCAGGGTAGCGATTTGGCTCCAAATATCGTATTCCAACGTTTATACTTTTTGTACATGGCTCGATACACGCATGAGTTAGTCACTGCGACTCAAATCGCTGAAAAACTCTTATCAGACCCTGCAAAAAGTAGCGTGCCTTTGGATGCAATCATGATCCTCGGAAACTTAGTATGTAATACACCAAAGGAATTTTCTTTATGAGATTGGGTGGGAAAACACTGTTCACCCCACCCAATCATAAAGCTTCCTTATCGCCCTTCTAGCCAATTATATGTTGACATGTGCAAAG
Source organism: Pinus albicaulis (assembly GCA_034641835.2). Classification (NCBI taxonomy): domain Eukaryota; kingdom Viridiplantae; phylum Streptophyta; class Pinopsida; order Pinales; family Pinaceae; genus Pinus; species Pinus albicaulis. The sequence goes on along the minus strand of CM076573.1, from coordinate 343,239,391 downwards.
AGTAGTTTGCCTTTAGATGTAGTCATGATCCTGGGAAACACAATATGTAATACGCTAGAGACGTTTTCTTTAAGAGAATGGGTGGGCAAACACTATCCACCCCACCAAATCATAAATCTTCCTTATCACCCTTCTAGCCAATTATATGTTGACATGTGTAGATAGAATATTGGGTGAGTTTAAGTCATCCTGGCCGTCCTCGATTTCTCCACCATCCTAGTGATTCTTGCACTAGACGTCTGTCTTAGGTTGCTTGTTATTTCCCAGGCGGCCATTGACAACCTCCGCCACTTCCTTCTAGTGCTTCTACTTCATATTCCTGCGGTTCAGCTCCAGATAACGCTCACCCCAAGCATCAATCATAGTTAGGGTAGCGGTCTGGCTCCGAATATCGTATTCCAACATTTATACTTTTTTTAATGGCTGGATACAAGAATGAGTTAGTCACTACAGCTTAAATGGCTGGAAAACATTTATCAAACCCTGCAAAAAAGTAGCGTGCCTTTGCATGAAGTCATGATCCTGGGAAAGTCAGTATGTAATGAATGCTCAAAATATAGAGATTTTGAGAAGGGAAGCTTCTATCAGAGCATGCAGGACTTTCTAGCAAAATCAATAATGTCGAAGGATCACTATGATAGAGATTCAATTATCCATGATATTTATTATGCAGTATTGATTCCAGTTGAGAAATTTGGAACAGAGGGGCATGCATTAGAGGAAACATTCAAGGATTTTGCCTCTCGTACAATTGGAAGTGCGATACATATAACCTATGCCAAATTTGACCCCAATACCAAAGCAACAAAAGCCATCTATCTATTTGCAGCAAAAATTATTGTTTGTGCACATGACGTTGAATTGAAATGGTAAAAAGCACTGGAGGATGCAACAAATTTGTTAAGAAAAGAAAAAGAAAGACAACAAAAATTTAGGCGAAGTGCAAACGAATTGTAGTAGCGTTTTGGTCATCACTCTTCATAAATTAGGGAAAGCTAGAAGGCAATGAGAATATTTGATTACATTAACAAATAAATGTTGGGTGTGGAGGCTAATTATCGTGTTTACTTTGTATCACAGCATTGGAACCTTGTACCTTAATCGCTGTCGTGGGGGGTCCAGGGGGGCAACAGTGACTTTATGGAGGCTCCCTTGGCGAGGGGTTTCGGGGTAGCACCCCTGAAGCAAAAAACAGATGTAAAATTACCTTGTAAAAGTATAGTCATTTCTAGTCAATCTCGGCCGTTCATTTGGAAAATGATCTGATGGTAGAAGTTATGTTTAGTTTAGGGCTTTTTGCCCTAGAAGGTAACCCCTCGCTTTTATAAGGGTATTGTATTGCGGCTGTGTATTGTATCTGTATTCTCAGAGTGAGAAACATAGAGGGAGACTGTGAGCGAGAATAGAGGATATTACAACGAATCTGCTGTAGGTTGTGTCTCTTCATTTTGCTGGATAATAGAAAGGAAGGAATGGTTGTTCGAGGTGGACGTAGCCTGGGTGAACCACGTATATCTGTGTCTCTTTGGTTTTATGTGTTTCGTGTGCTTGTATTTGCCGCATATTTTGTGTTTCATTGCTCCATAATATATAATTTTCTAACAACTGGTATCAGAGCCTGTTGGGAAAAATACTGAGAGGGGGGGGTGAATCAGTATTTTGGACTTAATCAAAACTTTTTACTTTTCCATTCACTAAAACCCATACGCTACTTTGCTGAAGCTAACTAACGTATACACGCTGATATCCTTCATAAAACTCGCGTATACACAGAGATCTTGTTATGCCATTAATTCTTCACTTATATCATTCCATAATTAATTCATTAGATGTTCAATAAACTGTAAACATGTGCAGTAAGAATAGAATAAATCATCACACATAAGCAACACACATGAAAACCAGGATTTTAGGTGGAAACCCAAGTCGGGAGAAAACCACCACTGTCGTTGTCTCAGCCTTCAATATTTATTATAGAGAAAACATCTTATAACATTTAAGAATAGTCTTCTACCAATAATTCAAGCACCACTTCACGCCACAAATTTTCCTGAAGGGAGTTACTAATTCCCTCGCTCAAGTACTAGACTTCTCGAAGGAGCTACGACCCCCTGATCTCGTTTACCAGCCTCACCTGGAAGGGAGCTACAACCCCCTGATTGAAGGCTACAACCCTCAGCACCACCATGGACCACGTTTCATCAATTTTCACATTGGATCCAAAGCTTCCTTTAGAACACAACTTGCAGGCCACGTTTCATCATATTTTCAAACTGGACCCACTCCATACATTTGAGCTCAATCATACATCATCAACAGATAGCAGTAACATAGCAGAACAGATCAAACACTTCTTACTTCAGCAAACCCTAATCTTCATACGTGCTTTCCTTTCACTGATCCTGCATATATACGCACCTTCGACCATACAAAACTGCGTATACTTCTGTACATATTACAGAGCTAATTTTACTACCCATACGCGCTTTCTCTTCAGCAAACCTATGTATATACGCGCTTACTCTGCGGCGAACTAGCGTATAGTTCTTCAGACATTTAGGTCATTGCAATTCTTCTCGTGAATGTATACATCACCTGTGATTTACCCTTTACTCGTGACAGATGTTCAGCTTCATCTCCTTCCTAATCATTCCATAAACAGATCTAGCGATACAAATACATTCCAAATCTAGATTCCTTCTTTCATTTCTTCATTGGTGCATTATACATTCAGATCTTCATTCAATCAGAACTTTCCATCTCAGATATGCTTCGATAGAAAGTATCTGTTCACTCGCACAGACCCCGCACAATGAATTTCTCCTCCTTATATAGGTTTACCCTTTATCAATACCATGAGCCAAAACCACATTACTTTCGATGGTATTCCTGGACGGGGTCACATAGACGAATCATTACTCAATACAATGGGTCAATACCATGGTGGTTACCCATGGTTTTACATATTTAGAGCGCTTTTTCCCATACGCGACTTGGCACGTTATTTCCCACGTGCATACGCTACTTTGTCTAGACAAATCCGCATATACCTTGAGACATACTCTTTTCATCATGTTCTAGCACATACTGACATTCCTTCCATCATTACCTTCTGTACTCATTGTATATACATTAGATTTACATCATTTAACAAGTTCATCAAGACATATTCCATCAGGGACAACTTCATCAAGTAGGTTGCCATCATCTTCATCAAGTGGGTTGCCATCAAGGACAACACTCAGCGTCATATTGCCAACAATCTCCCCCTTTGGACTTGATGGCAACCACGATGGTGTTTGATCACCACAACAGATATATACATTAAGCATAATGATATTCTCCCCTTATTCAAACATATTCAAACACCATGTCACTCTCCCCCTTTGACATCAAGGGCAAAGGTCGGACCAAAAACCAACACAAGGTTTTTTTTCTCCTCTTGTAGAAGGAAGCGTTCTGCAGATCTGATGTACACTGAAGTGACCATGCTCCCCCTGAGTTCATGCTGAACCTTCAAACATATTTTTCAATGAAGTACATGACTCTATGACCTTCCTATCACCAATGAATCATACTTACATCAAAGATCCATCCAAGTGGATTTACATATGAGACTCAAATACCCAACCAAGTGGGTTTACACATCTCAACTCAACTACCCAACCAAGTGGGCTTACAAATTTGACTCAGCTACCCAACCAAGTGGGTTTACAAATTTTGACAAGTCCTTACATGACTGAATATTACAATTTTACATCATGGGTCTCAACAAGACTTTTTTATCAAATTACAAGTATGACTTTTTATGACCAATACCAGAAAGACCTCAAGAGAGAGATCATATTTCAGAATCATCATAATGCCAACAATGCATTATACTCAGCAAGACTAGTGCTCCCCCTGAAAATGTGCATCCAAAAATCCTTTCCATATGTCCAAGGCTCCTCCTTAGCTTGTGCAATCTGAATACTTTTAACAGCAAGTCATCAGCAACAATCTCTGCATGATCTGTCCAGATCTCCGAATCATAAGAATTCCATCATATCCAAAAGATATTCTTCATCAAATAAGAAATCTGGGCTCATCCATAATCTTCAACATAATAAACCATGTATCATTTCATTAGCATGAGTATAACCAGAATAATTCTAACAGTACAATCATTAGCAGTCAGACTGATGCTCCCCCTGAACCTCTGCTTTTGATCTTCAGCTGTCATCCCAATTCTCTTATAATCAATGAATACACGACTGTGTCTGCTGGAACTCGCGTGTATACGTGGCTTTAGTTCACTGAGCCCGCGTATGGAAAGTGAATTATAGAAAATTTCACATTCCTCCATCTCCCCCTGAATTTTTCCTTCCTGTACCTGTCTTCTTCATGTCAGATGCTCTGTCAGCAATAATCATAACCAGATTTGCCAAATCAACCATGAGAATCATCATACATCGCTCCCCCTGTGACGATACATTACTAAGCTCCATAATGTATCTCACATCACTTCTGCAGTCATTAAGATAAGTTAGCTTCAGAAGTTGAGGACTACAGTAGGGTAAATATTCCCTACGTTTCTGACTGGTCCTCCTTCTTTTTCCAAATTTGCTCTAACTTTCTAATTGTGTGCTGAAAATTGTCCACTTTCTCGGATCTGTTCAACCTGCATTATTTTTCTACATGTCCATACTTGTTACAAGAATAACATATCATGTGTCCAGAGAAATAAGCATAAGAATCATAATGAGTATTTCTAATCTTCCTTCTTTTGCAATCAGCTGCTTTATGTCCATACTTGTTACATGAAAAACAATATCCCTTGAAGAAACCAGAGTACCTTTCTATGTAGGATTTGTTTGTTTGTGGCTGAAACAATCTGCTTCTGCAATTGGCTGCAACATGTCCATGATTATGACATTTAAAGCATTCAACATTATTGAATGAATTCCTTTGAGAATTCATGATTGTCGGTTGACCTTTTGCTTCTTTCAACACTTCATGCTTTGCATTGATATCCTTTGAATCTTTAGCACTTCCTTGTGAACTAGATTCTCCTTTAATAGTTTCATGAAAACCAAGACCAAGTTTAACAGAAGGAGACCTTTGACTACTAAGAATATTGTCAAGAATCTTAGTACTATCTTGAAACCTCAAGAGTTTATCCTTTTCTTCTAATTTACCTTTGAGAATGTTTACCTCAACCTCCAATTTTTGGGATTGCTTCTTGAAGCTTTCTTCAACCCTTTTTCCTTCTTCTACTTGATCATTCAAATTTAAAATCTCTTCTTTCAACCCATTTTCTTGCTCTTCAAATATTTGTAAAAGTTCTTCATTCTTCTTATTTGATTTTTCCAGATCTATTTTGAGCGAGATGATTTCTGCTTCACGTCCTTCCTTTTCAAATGATTGTAGAAGTTCTTCATTCTTCTTATTTGATGCTTCAAGGTATTCTTTCAGAGAGATGATTTCTGCTTCAAGTCCTTCACTGTGATTGGTTACTTTGTCCTGCAGTCTGTTGAGCCTCAAAATTGTGCTTTCTTTCACCTCATTTTACCTCATTTTCCCTTGTCCATTGCTATCCTAGACCCAATTGATCAATGAATATAGTTAAAATTACTTTTAGAATGATTTACATGACTGACTTGCTAAGTTTTGTGATTTTTTCTATTGTAAAGCATTTTGACCGAAACTAGCTGCAGAATGCAGACATTCCGTAGCTAACCGGCGATTCTGCAGCTGCCTTCACATTTGAGTATGTTCCAGGTGTCCTCTCAAGGAAAACCTCATATGGGCATAATCCACGTCATGTCTACATGGTTCGTTGCTCATCATGGAGGAAGAAACGAATTCTGGGTACGGTTTTGGAACGTGGGAACACATTTAGGAAAGCAGACTTCTATTAGGACTGTCTCAGTCCAGATGTCTTTTTTTCCTCTTCACGCAGCCATCAAGAGTCCTAATGTGATTCCGATAAGGAAAGACAGTGTTCCTGAATTGTTGCAAGTCTTGTTATGTGCATTTTCTTTATAAACACTTGGAAAACCGAGAGCTATGTTAGATTTGATGTTATATTTTATGCTAGATTTTGTTTAGACTCTGTGCTACATTTCTGAAGACGCAGAGTGTTATGTTCAAGTTCTTTCATCTTTAATGAAGCAGACAGTGTTGTTGTGAAGGCGTTGATTTAACTTGGAGTTGAATTCCGTCAGGTGGTAGAGGGCCCCTGCCTCTTGCACGGATTTATTTTGCGTAAATTAGATAAGTCTTCTAGCTGCCTTTACGTTTTGAATTTGAATTAATAGTTGTTTTAATTAGCTACTGTAGTTGTACTCATTCTAACTCTTCCACAATAAGAAGCTCTTCCAAAAGACTATAATGATGAATGGGAAATGACTATAGTATTGTAGGATTAGAAGTTGAATTCATAGTTGTTTTTAATTAGCTATTGTAGTTGTACTCATTCTAATTCTTCCACAAGAAGAAGCTCTTCCAACAGATTATAATGATGAATGGGAAATGGCTATAGTACTGTAGGACTTAGTTGTAGTTTTTGTTGTTCATCATCACAGTTACACTTGTTCCAATCACTCTTCCACAAGAAGAAACTCTTCCAAGAAATTCTTAATAAGTTCAAGACATGACCGTGATAATGAATGATTTAGTTGTGTGTTTATACTAAGTATCATCTCTGTTCTTTCTCTTAAACGCTTGCCCAAGACATCATAATGACGAGTAGGATATGGATATGATATCTTAGTTTTTCATTTGCTTTCAGTCATTTATGTTTGCATTTGCACTCAATTACACAGTCAGAATTGTTCTAGCTCTTCCAAAAGAAGGAATTATTCCAAAATATCAATAATGATGGACAAACAGATTGTGTAATTTCATAGAATAATGCATGGTAGCTTAGCTAGAATGCTCTGGAGTTTAATTGTGCTTAATTCATGTTCAGTTACTTTGCTTTGAGTTTGATAATGACTTGTAGTTTGGCATTGTTTTTAGTGGCATATTAAGTTCATTCTTAGATTAACTCATTGCACTTGCACTCCACATCCAGATTGTCATCCACTGCACATTAGATTAAATTCAGTTATTAGGATTAACAAAATAGCCTTCATTATTCACAAACCTCTTCTTGTTCTAAAATCCATAATTGATCTATAACCATATGAACAGAAGACAACATCATTTTAAGGCCTGAAGTACCTCTGCAATTTCCTCATCATTTCATAAACAGAGCTCTCCAT
>CM076573.1:343198600-343232044 GCA_034641835.2 Pinus albicaulis | reverse complement strand
CCTACTTTTTTTTTGTAGCATAAAAAGCACCCGATTTTGAAAAGTGGTGATGCAGAATCACCATTTTTTTTTTTGGTGCACATTTTTGACACTCTAAAATTTTCATTTATGAAGTATGAATATTTGTTTTAAAATGTTAGTGATTTTCATGCTAATTTTGAAATGTATTGATGCAGCATCAAATTTTTTTTATTTATTTTTTTAAGAGCGGTGATTTTCATGCTAATTTTGAAACGTATTGATGCTGCATCAACCTTTTTTTTTTAGAGCAGTGATTTTCATGCTAATTTTGAAACGTATTGATACTGCATCATCCTTTTTTTTTAGAGCAGTGATTTTCATGCTAATTTTGAAACGTATTGATGCTGCATCAACCTTTTTTTTTAAGAGTGGTGATTTTCATGTTGGTAATAAAACACAAAACTTAGATAAAAAAATATATATAAAAACAATAAAAAACCCAATAAAAATGTAAAAAAAACAAAAATAGCTAATAAAAATAAAAAATTTAAACAAAAATAAATTAAAAAAAACAAAAATATTTGAAAATTATATCAAAGGAAATGACAAAATTTGAAGAAAAAAAACACATAATTTAAAGAAAAAAAACAAAAATTGACCAAAAAATTTAAAAAAAAAAAAATCAAAAACATTTTTTTCTAACTTATTAAAAAAAACAATATATTAAAATATATATATATATTTAAAAAAAAAAAATTAAAAAATTAAAATTACAAAATTAAAATTTAGAAAAAAAAAAATTAAAAAAAAAAGAAATTAAATTTAAAAATTTAAATTAAAAAAAATAATAATAATAAGGAAAAAAATACAAATTTTAAAATTTACAAAAAAAACAAATTAAAAAAAAAACCAATTAAAATTGAAAAAGATAAAGAAAAAAAAAATTAAAAAAAAAAAAAAAACCTATCATTAAAAAACAAAAAAAAATTAAAAAAAAACTAGTGCAAATAATTAAAAAACAAATATACATAAATTTAGTGTTTTTTTTTTTTTTAATGAAACCATTTATAGATTTTTAAAATGAAAAACTAAATAAACGAAAAAATTAAGAAAAACAATTAAATTAAATTAAAATTTAAAAATTTTAATAAATAATTTTTAAATTTTAAATTTAAAAAAATAATTATTCTATAATATTAAATATAAAATAAATTAAACAAATTGAATTAAAATAAAAAAATTGAATTAAAAAAATAATTTTAGATATTTTGAAATTCAAATTTAAAAAAAAAAAATCAAATTAAAATAAAAATATTAAAAATTAAAAATAAAAATAAAAATAAAAATAAAATCAAATAAAAAATAGTTGTATATATATATATATTACAATTTTTTTTTTTAAAAGGAATTTTATTTTAAATAAAAATATTAAATTAAAAAAAAAAATTAATTTTTTGAAAAAAAAATTATTTTTTGAAATTTAAAAAATAAAAGAATAAAAAAAATAAAAAAATTAATTAAAAAAAAAACAAATTAAAAAAAATTAATTAAAAAAAAAAAAAAAATAAAAATGTGGTGGTGGTTGTTACGGGGCGGCCCAGCCGGCCTCCCGGCCCCCGACGGGCGGAGGGGCGATTCCGGGAATAACCCCTCCGCCCGTCGGGGGCCGGCAGGCCGGCTGGGCCGCCCCCGGTGGCGCCGCCCGGCCGGCCACCGCCGCCCAGTAACAACCACCGCCACATTTTTTTTTTTTAATTTTTTTTTTAATTAATTTTTTTTAATTTGTTTTTTTTTAATTGATTTTTTTATTTTTATTTTTAATTTTTTTTTTATTTTTAAAATATTATTTTTTTTTAAATTATTTAAAATAAATTTCATTTTGTTTTAATTTTTTTTAATTTTATTATTTTTTTGTTTTAAATTTATTATTTTTTTTTTGGTTAATAATTTTTATTAAATTTTGCCATTTTTTTTATTTAATTGATTTTTTTTTTTTTAATTTCATAATTTTATATATTTTACGTTTAGTTTTTTAATATAATTTTATAAAATTCAATAAATTATATATATATATTTTTTAATTTATTTGGATTTAATATTTTTTTTAAATGTTTTACTTTTTTATTTTTATTTTTTTGTTAATTACAAAAAAATTTTATATTTTTTTATTTCAATTAAAATTGTGTATTTAAAATTAGATTTTTTTTAATGAAACTTAATTTTTTTTAATTTTTTTTTTTTTAATTTTTTTTTATTTAATATTTTTTTTCTTTTTTTTCAATTTTCCATTTTTAATTGATTTTTAAAGTTTTTAAAGTTTTTCATTTAATAATATTTTTTTTCTTTTCTTTTATATTTAAAATTTATTTTTTCTTTCAAAATTTATTTGTTTATTCATTTATTTATTAAAATTTAATATTTTTGTTTTTAAATTTAATTTGTTATTTTAATATTAACCTTTTTTTTATTAATTTAATAAAATTTGATGTATATACCTATTTTAATTTAAGTTCATATATATATTTTAATTTTTATAATTTAAATTTAATTTATTTTTTATAGTTTATTTGTTTTTTTAATATATTTTGTTTTAAATTTAATATTTTCATTGTATTTTATTTTTATTTTTTATTTTTAATTAATTTTTCTTTTTTTTTTCTTTATAATTTGAATAGTGTTTTTTTTTAATTTTGAATTTTTAAATTTATTAAAATTTAATATATTTCTTTAAATTTAATTATTTGTTTTAAATTTTTTTTTCTTTTTTTTAAATTTAATAAGCATTTTCTTTTTCTTTTTAAATTTAATTTCTATATTTTATTTTTTATATTTTCCTTCTTTTTTTAACTTGTTTTTTTTTTTTTTTAAATTTAATATTTTTATTTTGTTTTTATTTTTATTTTTTAATTTCTATATTTTTTGAAATTTTAATCTTAATTTTTTTTGGTTTATTTTTAAAAAAAAATTTCCTTGAATTTTAGGTTTTTTTTAATGATTGAATTAAAATTTTTACTTTGTTTTTATTTTAATTTTTTTTATCTTCATATATTTTTAAATTGTAAGCTTTTAAATGTTTTTATTTTTTAAATTTATTTTTTTCTTAAATTTTAGGTTTTTTTTTAATGTTTGAATTTTAAAAATTTAAAAATGTTACTTCTATTTTTAAAAATGCCAAAAGTATGACACAATTTTTTTTTTTGTTATTCCAACATCAACTAATTTCGTTTTGAGGGTGTTTTTTCAATCTTTTTTCCAAGAAACAATTTTGTTTTTACCATAATTTTATAAAATGTTGAAATTTGACCTTAAAAAAAAACGAAGTGCGTTCTGGAAGACACACTTTTTTTTGGGGGGGTGTTTTTTCAATCCCTTTTTCAACAAACAATTTTGTTTTTAGCATAATTTTAGAAAATGTTGAAATTTGACCTTAAAAAAAAAACAAGTGCGTTCTGGAAGACACTTTTTTTTGGGGGGTGTTTTTTCATGTTTTTTGAGAGTTTTTGGGCTAGAGTTCCCGTTTTGAGGTCAGGTTACCTATTTCATCGGTAACTATGTTCAACTACTTTAGCACAGGTGAAAAGCAATCATGAACTACAACCATTCACAAAACAATCTTACAAATATTTAAAATCCATGAATGAAGAATGTGTTGGCCATCAGGCTTCAAATATTAAGTAAAAGTCCCAAGACACATGTATACAATGAACATCACTAGCTCCAATAGTGGAGCGTTGGAGCAACTACTTCCTCCCATAAAGAACTAGGTTGTCTCTCTAATAACTTGCAGGAGGAGCCAAGGTGAAGAGTATTTTTCTTGTACAATGAGGGAGTATATATAACTAATGGGGTGATGTTTCACCTCCCTTGTAACTCTTTGACTACCCTCATGATTTTTTGACTTCCTATGACCTTTCAACTTTACATGACTCTTCATATTATGTACATGTCATTTGGACTTCCACTTTTACAATACATTTTCGAATATGAATTTACATAATCTACAAGAATGATGTGGCATATAGTGACCCATGACAAGTCATGAAATGACACTAATGACATGGACTACATGATGACATCACAATGAAAAGTCATTATTACTGCTTCTTTGCTATGTATCTTCTTGAGAATGTTCTTTTATCCACCTCCATATGGATTAGAGATAAGGAATATTTAGTGATATCAGGTCTTGAGCTGCGGTCGAAAAATGGTGTCCCTTTTCTTTCTCTTGATTGATCAAATTGCATATTTGGTTACAAAGGTGTCTTCTATCATGTTCCCCTTCTACATATCCTTCTTCATCATCCTGTCATGGTATGATAGAGTACTCACATTTACGATTCACTCATGAAAAGAAAACATGTATCCGATAAACCCCTAGTATAAGCTGTTGCATTATGATCCACTTACTAAGCTGGAAGTAGGGGACAGGCTGAGGGATGTTGGGTGTGGAGCCTGATTATCTTCTTTATTTTGTATCACAACATTGGACCCCTGTTATTAAATGGGGCGGCTACGCCGCCCGTAATTAAATGCTTCCCGGGGGGTCCAAGGGGGGTGACTGTGACTTTATGGAGTCTCCCTGGCGAGGGGTTTCGGGGGCAGCACCCACGAAGCTAAAAAAAAATGTAAATTTCCTTGTAAAAGTATTATAATTTCTAGTCTATTTGGGCCGTTCATTTGGAAAACGATCTGATAGTAGAAGTTAAGTTTAATTTAGGGTTTTTTTCCCTAGAAGCCAACCCCTCGTTTTCTATGAGGGTATTGTATTGCGAATGTGTATTGTATGTGTATTTTCAGAGCGAGAAATAGATAGGGAGACTATGAGAGAGAACATATGATATTACAGCGGATCAGATGTAGGTTGTGTCTCTTCATTTTTCTGGATAATAGAAAGGAGGGACTAGCTGTTTAGGGTGGACGTAGCCCAAAATAGGTGAACCACATATATATTTGTCTCTATGGTTTTATGTGTTTTGTGTGCTTGTGTTTTCTGCATATTTTATGTGTTGCATTGCTCTGTAGTATATAATTTTTCTAACAAGGGAAACGCTCAGTGAATATGTAATTGTGCAACTTAGATAGTATAGGGTTGAGATTTATATTTGATACTGCACAATGTGTAGTTCAAGCTTTGAATGAGAAAAAATATTGTGCGATTAAGGAGCTTAGGGAGCCAGGCTGAGGGCTTGAGCACTGATTTTTCCCACTGCGCAGTTATGGAAGGTAGTGGAGACTAGGTGATTGCACAATTAGGCATTTCAAGAGTTCACGACTAAGGCTTAAGCATTGTGATTATGAAATATGTAATACTTACTTGGAACGAGAGAGAAATTGCATATATTTTGGGGCCAAGGTTGACCTTGAGCACTGTGATTGTGTAGTGAATAGTCCCGGGAGGCAGGAACTACGCATTTCGCAATTCCAAGAGGCAGGTTTTCAACTTGAGGGATGAGACTACGCAATGTGTAGTTCAGGAGGGTCGGATAAGGCTAAGTTGCATGGTCGAGAAGTTTTCCAAATTTGGCTAAGTGTGGGATCGATGAAGCTAATATCAATAGTGATAATACTTAACTGTGATCACACACTTAGAACACTTTACTACACAACATAGATCATCTAAAACATAAGAACAACATACTTCCCTTAGTGCGACAACTTACGATAAGTGTGACACCAAAGATACACTTTGTGACGACCATGACGACACTTGTGGGACAGTTCTTAGAACATTGGAAATGAGTGCGCCGAATTATTACATGGTAAGATCAACTCATTTACACAAAGATAACCCCTTGAAACCACCAAAAGTATCTTTTGTGGATCGTGCAGAATTTAACATAAGAAAATGTGACACTTTAATTTTTTTGCAAACGGGACCAAAACAATTAGAGAAAAAACATGTGATAAGACTTAATTCTTGTGACGACAATATGCAAGATCAAAGGAGGTTCTAAAATTTGGGTTTAGGCCAAATTTTTGGAGGGTGTTGTAGCAATGACAACACTTGGCGACACACTAGGATAATTCAAACTTCTCTATCTCGATTGATTATTTTGTGTAGGGTCTTAGTTGTTTGAGAAGTATTCTTGGGAAATTTCCCCTTGCTTCTGAGGGCCCTAGTAACATTTGGAGTTACAGCTTTAGGCACCCTTTTCCTTGATGTCCGGGGCTTGGCCACTTTTGGAGAAGAGAGCATGGCCCCTTGCCTAGGAGAGACAGCTAGCACATGCTCTATTGGCTCTTTTCCCTTGTTACTTTCCTCATCACTCTTGCCACTGTCTTGAGTTTCTTCATGGATGCCTTGACTGTCCTCTTGCATTTCTTTTTGAGGGTTTCCCTCCTCGCTGTGTTGCACCTGTTCATCATGCTGCCCTTCTTCTTCATGAGGCTGCCTTTCCTCACTGTGCTGCACCTGTTCATCATGCTGCCCTTCCTTACCTTGTTGCTGTTCATCATCATGTGGCTGCCTTTCCTCACTGTGCTGCACCTATTCATCATGTTGCCCTTCCTTATCTTGCTTCTGTTCATCATCACGTTCCTCTTCATCATGCCCTTCTTCCCCTTGCTGCCCTATTTCATCATGATGTTTCTCATCATCATCTTCCTCCTCCTGCTCATGCTCTTCTTCCTCATCATGCTCTTTTTCTTGTTCAATGGGAAATTTGAGCTTCTTGGGAATGGGTTTTCTTGAAGAAGGCGAAGGATGGTGAGTGGAAGGTGAAGGAGATGTATGAAATGAAGGGATAGTGGCGAAATATGGATGTGTAATGAAAGTATCCCAAGAGATTTCTTTCTTCTCAAGCTAATGAAGAATGATAACCTTGATGAGGGAGTGATGGAAGAGGCAGGCTGTTTGCTGAGAAGGAGGTTTTTTCTTAACAGTGGAGGCCATTTTCTCAATACTTTTATGGAGGAAGAAAGGGAGATTTAACAATTTGGCTCTTGTGAAATGCATGAGAAATCGGACATGGTAAGCATAGACTCGGGAGAATCTTCCCTCGCAAGTGAAGTATTTCATGATTATCTTCATGAGGGGGGCATAACTAGTCAACAGATATGAAAAGGGAAAAATAGATGGACATGTGTCTCTATGCTCAGGCTTCAGGAAAGGTTTGTACTGTTGTGAGTCTAGCTGGATTTGTTTAAACCACTTCTCTCCGACATAAGGGATTTTGGTGGCCTTGGAAATGGACCTAGGAGAGAACTTGAAATCCAAGCCTGCCAGCTGAAAGTGCTTCTATTGAAATCTCAAAGCACAAAGATGTGTCAAAGGGGAAAATATTTTCACCTCCTACACCCTTTGACAAAACTCTAGACACCCAACCTCATGAAAGTTAAACAGGACTGATGGATGAGCATTTACCTCTTTAGTGGAAACAGGCTCAAACCTCCTATGAAGGCCACTCCTACTATCTTGCCTGGGAGGCATTTTGTTTTGAATGTTCTTTGCAAAGCCAAGCTGTCTCAAATGTCCCTTGAAATGTTTTTCTCAACCACACCTCTATCCTCCTTATAAGTCATTTTTTGTCCTCTTTTATGCCAATCAACAAGTATTTTTCAAAATAAAATAAAATCAACTTATCACTGTGCTTGGGCCAATAACCCTGAAAAGATATGCTTGTGGTTTATTGGTGAGGAAAGAAAATATTGTTTTGATAAGAACACTCCTCTCTTCAATCAGTACCCTTTTGCTATTCATTGTTTCCTTACAAAGGTAGACAAAAACACCCTCAAATTGATTTAAAAGATCCTCATAGCATACTTTGTTTTATGGAACAATGGAGGCTGCACTAAGTTTCACTATTTCACCATACAAAGAGGACACTTTTGAAGTGACAAAACTTTCACATCATGATCACTGTTTTCACCTTACAAACACTGTTTTCACCTTTTAAACACTTATTTCACCCTATAAACACTGTTTCACCTTAGATCTTGCAAACAGAGGTTAATTATGTTTTATCACTATTAGGACACCTTACAGCAACTTGAAAACCTATACCACTGTGTTTTCTGTCTTGTCATTAGTATATGGTTTATGACTTTGCTTGAATGCAGCTTTAGGCCTTTTGAAACTGATATAAACACACCCTAGCCTTCTATTGTAACAATCTTTGGCAACACAGTAAAAAACCACCTTGATTTTCTACCAAGAACTCCACTCTTCAATCACTGTTTTAGTCTTTGTAAAAACATGGTATCAACACCCCTTTAGAATTTCAAATGCACAAAGGGGACTGGAGAATACCTTGAAAACCTTTCAAGGGCCTTTGTTGATCATTTGGCAGCTCCAAAGATGCTTTTCGAGGGCCCTTTGAGCGAGCGGCATGTTCAGATGGAAGAGAGCCACGTCGTGTAAGCTATCGGGTCGGCCTTTGGTCAGTGGTGATCGGCGCTACAGGTGCACCGCGCAACTATATAAAGCCTTTGTATTTTCTTCGCTAAACGCGTCGTGTGCTTTTCCAGGCACGCCGCACAGGCTTTAAGCCTTAAAAAGCTTGGAAATTGCTCAAAACTTCTTGCTCTGTTCGGTGAAAAACCAGTGGAGCACTTGGTGAGTTTTGAATTTGCAAAATGAGATTTGCAACGGTCTCCCCACCTCTTATATGAACTCAAACATCGTATCTATTTGCAAGGGTTTTGGATGTCCTTTTAAAAAGGCTTTTCGGTCATAACCATACATAAAGAAAATGTCATTTTTAAAACATAACAGAGACTCATCTTTGCTCAAGTTAATGACAAAGTGGTGCGATCGACCTTTGAATGACACTATAGTGATGGCTCTTGTTGAAATAAAAATGTTTCTTTAAGAAACAACAAACCCCTTCTACTGCCTTTTCAATGTTTCTCATTAAAGAAGAAACTCTGTCTCTTTTTGCCTATTTATGACCCTTAAAGGAAAAACCTTGCTCAAAGACATATCAATGATTTGTCAGGCATCCTTTGCCATATCTTGGAAGGAGATAAATCGCCACTCTAAAACTTACTTTGACAATTCCTGCTCTCCTGGTGTTTTGATGATAATCATGCCCACTGTGGAGTTAATCAAACTGTCAGGTGCCATTTGAGATTTTATTTTGACTGTGGGTGAAGAAACTCATTTGTATTCACCTAGGTTTTACCATCATCTGTTTATCAAAAGGAACTCCTTTAAAAACCCCTCCTACAATCAAATGCAACAACAAGGTATTTTACATGTTTTCATAAAGAAAATGCCTTTGTTTGTGACAGTGGCATGCTTCATTTGCTTTGAGTGTTGTTTCTGAATTCAAAACACTTGCCATATCCTTTCTTACACATGCTGTCTCTATGTGTCTATTTGCAAAGCCTCCTTCAGAAGCCGGGCTTAGGTTACCTTCTTGTCCATTTTGATGAGTTTTTTGAAAAATATCTTCATAGACAGGAAGAGAAAAATTTCTTTGACTCATCAACACATCACTCCTTGGCTACTGCTTAACAATCTTTCTCCATTCATAATCATCCAATTAGTTTCACACTGTATTTCAATTCTGTGTTTTAACAGTGAAACTCATGTAAGCACCTTTTAAAACACCACTGCTTTCCCTCTATTTTTAACACCATTTTTCTATTCATAAGCCTTCAATTGTTTCCCACTGCACTTAGACTCTACCTTTCAACTAGTGAAACCTTATAATCAATCTTTGAGACACTATTGTTGTGTTAGTTGTCTTCATCTATTGGAGACAAGGTGTTAAACAAGTTTTTCAGGCAGTTTACATCATTGTTAGCTTTGTGCCCTTTAAATGAGGCCATACCTCTATTCCTGGCCCTCTGCTTATTAGATGAAGGAGGCCTTTATCACATTGCCAAACCCTTTGCTTGTAAAATGAAGGAGGTTTTCAACCAATGACCTGACCATCTGCTCATGTATGGAGGAGGTTTTCTCAGTCTTTCAACCCTCTACTCATGTTTGGAGGAGGTTTTATACAGTGATTCCATTTCATCTACTTTAAAACAGTGTTATATTTCCTTTCATTGCCTATCCATAGTTAAGCAAATAAAAATGACAAATTAACAATATGCCATGAGGGGCATTTCTCTGAGACATGTAATCCCGCTGTTAAAATACCTTTGTGCATCTTTGGAAATCAGAAGCAATCTGACCAATATCTGCAGAGTATCACTTGTTATTCATAAGTCACTAACCTTTTGACTGTGTTTGCAGGAGCTTATTGAAATAACTCTATGTCCTGTACTTGCATCCCAGGCTCAAGACCACATGAGAAGCAGCTATCTTCTCATGTTAAGTTTAATATTGTCTTTTGGAACACTGGTACACTTCTGCTCTTTAAAAATACATTCAAACACTGTAAATCCACCTAATATTAGTTTGACCTATGGCATATGCACTGCTGAGACATTAAGGTCTGTTAGTGGCGCGACTTAAGGGTGTATCAAGCTTTATTTGCAGAATAGGAAGGTTATCTATGACTGGTTGATATTAGACAGAGGTTCTTTTGGCTTTAGGATAGTTTTCCAAGGGAGGATCGCCTAAAGTGCCACTACCTAACTTAGGGGAGACTTTTTGGATAGACTTGGAGTATTCTATTTGGAGCTGATGGACAAGTTTGTATGGCTGAGGCTAGATAGGGCTTGACAATGAGGTTTTATCTCATCATGGGATGATTTTAAAAGGTAGGAGGGAAAAAATGTTTATGGGTTTTTTCCAGCTGGAAAATTTGACAAATTGGAGATCAACTGCTAGAAAACTTGGCTTTAAAATCTAGTCATCATCAACAGGTGAAAAATACTGATGACTAACATAACTTACATTAGTTTCTCCAAAAGTCTGTTCCAGACTTCCAATTTGTTCACTGAATATTATTTACTGTCCAAAACTCCACTGTCAAACCACTAGCTGCTCCACTATCCAATATCTTCAATTTTGTAACTTGTACAGGCCTCTAGCTATCACTTCAAGATTTACTATTGATTGTTCATACCTCCACTAGCTGTCCACAGAAAGAACTCTGATCACTGAAATGATGATGAACATTCCACAGTTGTATCACCACATATTTATTACACCAAGATTTCCACAGTTGTATCTTCAATCCTCCACAGATTTGGCCTATCCGAGATCCTAAGAAGCACTGGTCAACACCACTGATGTGTTCTGTCCAAGCTCAGAAGAAACACTGAATTTACACTTCAGGTTCACTGTTCCAAAATTCTTTGGTGAGGTTTTATTACCTCAGTCAAGTGACTGTCCGAGCTGTATAACACAATTATGAGGTATGGAGGGTGTAATTAATAGGACCAAGCCCTTGTTTCACTAATCTGAAGCTTCGTCCTATAGTATTTTTAAAAAATGAGCCACTACAGTCACTATAATTGTAGACGAGTCTGAGGTTGGTACACTCTCACAGATCCGAGGCTTATATTCTAATTAAGCTTAGAGGTTGTAGACTCAGAAATATGCTTTGTATAGGCACCGTCTTCTTGATGTTTGAAAGTTCACGAGTTGTGAACTACTGTTGCTTCTAAGTTCTCACTGTGTCCTTGACCGAAAAATATCATTGAATGTCAAGTCTAGACGTCATATATATACTAGTTTTGATCATAAATGAAAAGACATGTCCCTTTGCCAAGGAACGTGAGCCTACATAAGTCGGCTTAGGTCGGTTGGGATAAAATATATTATAATATTAAAAAATCGATATCTCTTCAACCACTAGGATTTTGAGGGCAAGTAAGAGCTCGTTGGAAAGAGGGAAAAATCCTCTTTAATATGGTCTAGGATTCATTGTGAAAGGATGCCTCCAAGATATCTAATTTATTTTTCTTTGTGACAGTTCATGAAATTTTAGAGCAGAAGGTGATTGGGGCAGTAAGAGATTATTAGAGCTTCTTCATCATGGTGTGTCTTCCATGTCATCATGATAGTACAACATCATGCCATCATATGATAGTGCACATGTATGTCATCATATGTCATAGTGCATCATCTATCAATTTTCCATTAAGAGAGCACATCAAGAGGGCTTATATTCCATCAATGATAATTATTGACCAACAATCTCCCCCTTTGTCATTGATGGAAATATTATAGAATTCTCTCCCCCTTTGACATCAATGGAAAATGGGGTGCCAAAGTACTCCCCCTGTCATGCTGCTCCCCCTAACATATTGTACCCCTGACATGCTGCTTGATTTAATGTGATGCAAGAGCAATGACCCCCATTTTTTGGCGAAGATACTCAAATTATTCTCATGGAAGGGGTTTTGTAAAGATATCCGCAATTTGCTCTTTTGTATTGACGTATTCCAACCTGATATTGTGTTCAGCAACTTGTTCACGGAGAAAGTGGTATTTGATTGGAATATGTTTGGTTCTTGAGTGCATCACCGGATTCTTTGAAAGACTGATGGCACTAGTATTGTCACAAAAAATAGTAATTGGTTGCTTAGTTTCTATTTTGACATCCTTCAAGGCTTCCTTCATCCATATAATTTGTGTACAACAATCAGCAGTAGCTGTATATTCAGCTTCAGCTATAGAAAGGGATATAGATGATTTCTTTTTGTTGAGCCAAGATACAAGACAATCTCCCATAAATAATGCATTTCCATAGGTTATTTTTTGATCACCCACGCTTCTGGCCCAATCAGCATCAGAATAAGCTGTCACAATAAGAGTTGAACCCTTAGGATACCAAAGACTGAAATCAGTCATTCCTTTTAGATATCTAAGAATTATTTTCACAGCTGCTAGATGGGATTGTTTAGACTTGACTGAAATCTTGCTACCATTCCAACTGCTTGCATAATATCTGGTCTTGTAGCAGTTAAGTATAGGAGAGATCCAATTATTGACCTATAAAGGGTTGCATCTATTTCGGTGGTATCATCTTCTTTGCTTAATTTACAATCTGTGGTCATTGGTGTGCTTATAGGTGCACAATATTCCATCCCATATCTTTTAAGCATGTATTTAAGATATTTTTCTTGAGATATAAGCATGCATGCAAGAAGTTTGAGATATTTTTAGCCCAAGGAAGTAAGACAACTCACCAATCATTGACATCTCGAATTTATCGGACATATTTAGAGAAAATTCATGGCTCATTTCTTCATCATTGCTAGCAAATATTAGATCATCGATGTAAACAAGAGTGATTAGAAGTTTTTCCTTGTCCATCTTCATGTAGAGATTTCTATTTGCCACTCCTTTTTTGAAAACTTCTTGTTGTAGATAGTGATCCAACTTTGCATACCATGCTCTAGGGGCTTGTTTTAATCCATACAAGGCCTTTTTTAGTTTGCATACAAGGTCTTTTCCTTCAGCAAGATCAAATCCTTCTAGTTGCTCCATGTAAACTTCTTCCTTGAGATCTCCATTCAGGAATGTTGAATTTACATCCATTTGATAAACCTTGAATCCTTTTGAGCAAGTAAATGCTAAAAACATTCTTATGGCTTCCATTCAAGCTACTGGTGCAAAGGTTTCTTCAAATTCAATTCCTTTGATTTGCGAGTATCCTTTGCAGACAAGTCTGGCTTTATTTTTGATGATTTGTCCATCTTCATTCATCTTGTTTTTTAATACCCATTTTGTTCCAATTATATTTTTATCTTTTGGGAGAGGTACTAGTTCCCAAGTCTCATTTTTTTCAATTTGAGACATTTCTTCTTCCATGGCCTTTATCCAATAAGGATCTTTGCTTGCTTGAGAAAACTTTTCAGGTTCTATTAAAGATAATAGAGCCACATCATCTTTTCTTGGGGTGCTTATCATTCTTCTTCGAGTTTGGATTCCTTCATCTATATTTCTGATGACTTGTTCTTCCGGATGATATCTTTTAACAAACTTGATCTTGGAGGGAGTTTCTGAAGATTTATTTTGAGGTTCACTTTGAGATTCTTCATTCTCCTCTTCTCTTTCAGGTTCTTCTTCTTCACTTTGTTCGAAGAAAGACTCAACTTCATGATCTTCAATTATTTTTTCTGGAAGGCCTTCATCAATCTTCACATCAATGCTTTCCACTATTCTTCGTAGACAATTTTTGTAACATTTGTAAGCTTTTCTCCTAGTGGAGTATCCAAGAAATATTCCTTCGTCAATTCTAGAATAAAATTTACCTGGTGAGTCATCATTTATTTTTATGAAACATTTTCTTCCAAATATTCTGAAATATTTTACTGAAGCAGGTCTTCCTTTCCATAATTCATAAGGAGTCTTTTCATTATTTTGTCTCAGTTGAGTTCGATTTAAGGTATAAACTGCAGTGCCAACTGCTTCTCTGTATAATTTTGGTTGCAAATCAGCTGCTAGTAGCATTGTCCTAGCCATTTCTTGAATGGTTCGATTCCTTCTTTCAACTACTCCATTTTGCTGGGGTGTCCTAGTAGTAGAGAGTTCTCTTTCGATTCCATGCTCTTTGCAGAATTTATCAAAATATTTCGAAGTGAATTCTCCTCCTCTATCCGTTCTAAGACATTTAATCTTAGAATCTTTTTCATTTTCAATGAGAGCTTTAAGATTCTTAAAACACTCAAATTCTTCGGATTTATATTTTATGAAATATATCCACATCATTCTAGTATAGTCATCAAAAAATAGAGAAAAGTACCTTTCACTTTGAAGAGCGGGAGTTCTAGTTAGCCCACACAAATCTGCATGAATGATTTCCAAAGGTTTTGATGGTGAGAACTCCTTGGTTTTGTGGCTAGTTCTGGTTTACTTTCCATGTTGGCATGGGCCACATACAACTTGATTTGGTTTGCACATTTTTGGAATGTCCCTTACTGCATTATTTTTTCTGATGCTGACTAGGTTATCAAAACTTGTATGCCCCAATCGCTTGTGCCATAACCAACTTTCATCTGTTTGACTTAAGTAACATTTATCTTCTTGGATTGTACTGAGAATGTAAACATTATCTGGTGTTATTACTCCTTTTTCCACAAGCTCTACTGAGGATGAGTCTCTTATTTCCGAATTTTTTGTACTAAAGACAACATTATGTCCTTGGTCACAAATCTAGCTGACACTTAAGAGATTGTGTTGGAGCCTTTCTACCAGCAAGGTATTTTGAGCCTTTCCTAGTCCATTTACAAGGGTAGTAGTCCCTTTTCCAGTGATTTTAGCATATCCATTTCCAAAGGATACATTTCCATTTTTCTTGTTCAATGAGATAAACAAATTTTGGTCACCTGTCATATTTCTTGAGCATCCACTATCCATGAACCAATGATTTTCTTCACTATGAGCACATAGAGCTAGGCCACATTTATCAGTTTTGAGATTTACATTTTTAACTTTTTCCCTTTTGAGAGGGAAATTTTGTTCATTATGACCATAATCATCACATAATGAGCAAGATGGATCAAACTTAGCCAAAGGATCAAAGGAATTGTAAGTTTTTATTTGTTCTTTCTCTTTAGGCTTATGCAGTTGGCTTGGAGTTGGCTTGGTTGATTATTCAATCTTGGTGCTTCATTCTTATGAGCCTTGTAATGCTTAGCTTGATGCCCAAATTTTTTACAATAGTAACAATGCCCAAGAAAAATAGTTTGATACCTGTTATAATATCCATAGCTTGAATCAAAATTCTTCATTGGAGTTTCTCTTTCTTCAAATCTTGGTTTTGAGATGTGACCTTTTTCCTAAGACGAATTTTCTACTTTTGGATGGCAAGAGAGTATATCAGCATAACTTCTGGCATTATTTTTCGTACTTGATGATTTTCCTTTGAAACCAATTCCAGACTTGTCATGTTGAGGTCTTTGAGTATTAAGAATGTTGTCAAGAGCTAGAGAGCTTTTCCAACTCCTTTTTATTTGCTCCAATTCCTTTCTTAGGGACACTATTTCAGCTTCACGTTTTTCACACATATCATCCTTCTCTTTTAACTTGATGTTCAAGAAGTCTTCCCTTATTTTTTCTTCCTCTTTTTCTATTTTGAGAGAAATTATCTTCTTTTGTAGATTCTCATTTTCTTCAATGGCACTTATTAGAAAACTATCCATGTTTATTTCATCTTCTATTTCTGAGTCATCATCATTTGTAGATGCCATGAATAGCATTTCTTTGCTTCCAACATAATTACTTTCCTCATCTGATTCATCATCGCTTTCTTTGTACTGATGCACATTTATACTTGATTTCCTCTTTATGACTACGAATTCATCTTCATCAGACTCATCTTGTTTAGAGAATAAGTTATTCTTATTAAACCCTTTCTTTTTTTAAATCATTCTTTTAGAGTCCTTTTCATCATCACTATCATGTTTATAAGGACATTTTGCAACGTAATGACCTATTCTTCCACAATGGAAAAAAATAAGAGGGTATTACCTTTTAGCTTAGATCCCCTTTTTATTCTTCGTACAAATTGAGCTAACTCATTTTCAATATCTGATTCATTGCTGTTGTAATTCCATCATTTTCCTTCTTTTGTAGATTTTGATGCTTTGAAAGTTGCTTCCTTGAAATTTGGGATCCCTTTCCTCATCTCATAGGAAATAATAATTCCATGAAGTTCATCCATATTGAGAGTATCTAGGTCCTTCATTTCTTCTATGGCACTTACTTTGGAGTTGAATATGTCAGGAAGTGATCTCAGTATTTTTTAAACTATGGTTCTTTCTTCAATATTTTTCCCTAGTCCTTTAAGAGAGTTAACCACTTCAGCTACTCTGAGGAAGTATGATGCAATATCTTCTTCATCATCCATTTTCAGACTCTCGAATTGTCTTCTATAGGTTTGAAGCTTTTCCTTCTTAACTTTGGAGTCCCCATCATATAGCGAAACCAATTTATCCCATACTTCTTTGGCTGAGTCACAGTTCATGAATTTTGTAAATTTGGAATTGGTGATTCCACTAGTGATGGAATTTAAAGCTTTGGCATTAGCAATGTAGGCTTTTCTTTCATCTGGATCAGCTGGAAGTCCATTGGGAGCTTTGTATCCATCCAAAACAGAGTTCCATACTTCAGGGCCAAGAGACATTAGATAGTAGGACATCCTCTTTTTCCAGAAACTAAAATTTGTTCCATCAAAGATAGGCAGTTTCCCTATTGCTTCCATGTTCTTCATTGTGCCTGAGAATCCTTCTTCCAGCTATTAGGCTAATAATGAAGAAGTTGGCTCTGATACCAATTGTTGGAAATACTGAGAGGGGGGTGAATCAATATTTCTTTTCAATTGTTAATTATTTCCAGTTAGATTCTTCATAATTAAAGACACGGAGATATATATAATAATGATATTAAGAATTAAAGAGAACTTCAATCCCTTTACAATAATAGTATACAATAGATGAGAGAAGGGCACCAACCCTCTTAATGAAACATGCACCAACTTGGACTTTGCTGAGGCTCCGACCTTTAGGGCTTCGACCCTATACTTCTAAAGGCTACAACCTTGTGTTTAGAGGCACCAACCCCTAGGACACCAATCCTCCAACTTTTAATAAATAGAATGAATAAGTAACTTACATTAGTTTCTCCACAAGTCGATTCCAGACTTCCAATTTTTTCACTAAATATTCTTTACTGTCCAAAACTCCACTGTCAAACCACTAACTACTCCACTATCCAAGATCTTCAAGTTTGTAACTTGTACAGGTCTCCAACTATCACTTCAAGATTAACTGTTGACTGTTCATGCCTCCACTAGCTGTCCACAGAAATAACTCTGATCACTGAAATGATGATGAACATTCCACAGTTGTATCACCACATATTTATTACACCGAGCTTTCCATAGTTGTATCTTCAATCCTCCACAGATTTTCCCTATCTGAGATCCTAAGAAGCATTGATCAACACCACTGTTGTTTTCTGTCTGAGCTCAAAAGAAACATTGAATTTACACTTCAGGTTCACTATTTCGAAATTCTGTGGTGAGGTTTTATAACCCTGGTCAAGTGACTGTCTGAGCTATATAACACAATTATGGGGTATGAAGGGTGTAATTAACAGGACCAAGCCCTTATTTCACTGGTCTGAAGCTCTGTCCTGCAGTATTTTTAAAAAAAAAGCCACCACAGTCACTGTAATTGTAGACAAGTCTGAGGCTGGTACACTCTCACAGATCTAAGGCTTATATTCTCATTTATATTAGAGGTTGTGGACTCAGAAATATGCTTTGTATAGGCTCCTTCTTCTTGATCTTTTAAAGTTCACGAGTTGTGAACTGATGTTGCTTATAAGTTCTCACTGTATCCTTGACCGAAAAATATCATTGAATGTCAAGTCTAGATGTCATATATATACTGGTTTTGATCATAAACGAAAAGACACGTCCCTTCGCCAAGGAACATGAGCCTACACAAGTCAGCTTAGGTCGGCTGGGATAAAATATATTATAATATTAAAAAATTGATACCTCTTCAACCACTAAAATTTTGAGGGCAAGTAAGAGCTCGTTGGAAAGATGGAAAAATTATCTTTAATATGGTCTAGGATTCATTGTGAAAGGATGCCTCCAAGATATCTAAATTTATTTTTCTTTGTGACAGTTCATGAAATTTTAGAGCAGAAGGTGATTGGGGCAGTAAGAGATCATTAGAGCTTCTTCGTCATGGTGTTTCTTCCATGTCATCATGATAGTACAAGATCATGCCATCATATGATAGTGCACATGTATGTCATCATATGTCATAGTGCAACATCTATCAATTTTCCATTAAAAGAGCACATCAAGAGGGCTTATATTCCATTAATGAAAATTATTGACCAACAATAAGGGTGTATAAGAGTGTAATAAGTTCTAAAATATGGTCATATTATTGGATATATTTACCAAGAGTCCAAATGTACTCCTTAAGTATATGTGGGGTCCATATAACCATGTACAAAAACAAGTGATTCTTTCCAAGCTAAGGATAATGTATGAGCCATGTGTATACGCACATTATCTAGAAACCATAGACCAAAATAAATGGTACTTAAGTGGTTTAAAGAAAAAATAGCACCAAGAATCTTTGAAGGAGGGGAATAAGAACTGGAAATAGGAGGATAAGAATAAAATAGCCACTAGATATCCATGCAAGGGTAGTAGAAATAATTCTAACCATTGCAACATTGATGGTCACATTAAGGAGAATTATTGTATGTTTGGTATGTGTTATATTCTTTATGTGAATACCCCCATGCACTATATATTTTTCTAAGCATAGTGGTTGGAATAAAATTGGCGGAAAGGACCCCCACTTTAGGGTTTCATATAAACTGAAATTTCCCCACAGACAGGTGTTCAAGGGTAGTGCCCCAAAAAAACGTTTTTGGGAAACAATGAGCATAGTTTTGAGATATATAAGTCCAAAATAGAATAGTTGTTGGTGAACAAATATCAGTGGATCACTATGGATATATCTACTTCATTAAAAGGGATTTTTCTAGAAGGATGGACTAAGTTGGAAAGAAGGAAAAATATCACAATTATATGTTAATGTACATGTGTTTTACATTGAATATTTTTCATTTTATTAAGGATATATTTGAAACAATTAACTATATAAGGTTAAAACCTATGTTTTGTATCAAATTACTTTTGGTTTCAATGGGAAAATTTTATGGCTAATGTGTTTTTCTCGAAATGTGATAGACCCCATTAAAATGGGAGATATATCGAAATGATTCCTACGGCGTAATAAAATAGTTTCAAGTAATTTAAAGATATAGATGCATAAATTCAATGAGCATAGTTTTGAGATATATAAGTCCAAAATGGAATAGTTGTTGGTGAAAAAATATGAGTGGATCACTATGGATAGATCTGCTTCATTAAAAGGGATTTTTCTAGAAGGATGTCCACTAAGTTGGAAAGAAGGGGAAATATCACAATTATATGTGAATGTGCATGTGTTTTACATTGAATATTTTTCATTTTATTAAGAATCTATTTGAAACAATTAACTATATACTTGGTTAAAACCTATGTTTTGTATCAAATCAATTTTGGTTTCAATGGGAAACTTTTATTGCTAATGTGTTTTTCTCGAAATGTGATAGACTCCATTAAAATGGGAGATATATCAAAATGATTCCTATGGTGTAATAAAATAGTTGAGTAGGTTAAAGATATAGATGCATAAATTCAATGAGCATAGTTTTCAGATATATAAGTCCAAAATGGAATAGTTTTTGGTGAAAAAATATCAGTGGATCACTATGGATATATCTGATTCATTAAAAGGGATTTTTCTAGAAGGATGGACTGTTGGAGAGGTAAATCCCCTCTGCGGACAGAGACGATCCCTACTAGCCCAGATCGGTTCTAGCAACAATCAGGTCAAGCAGTGACGTAGGTCTCTAGTTACAAAACGACAAGAACATAATGAATTGCCTACCTTAGGTCCTACGCAATGGTCGTTGAAGAAAGGATGACACTTTTCGTTCTTCTCTTGGCAGATCACGATCCTTCCACTTGACGCATCCAAACACCTACACACATGCAAAGGATACAACGATACACAATGTAAAATCTAAATCTTGTAACCATACATCAGTCAGAGAGGATGTAATTCATTGCATCAAAGAAATAGACACATGAATGAAACCATAATCAAAGTAGCTTATCATTAAAATAACGAAATAAAGATACAACCCAAAGCTCTGATGCTTGATCTTCCTTCGACGGGGTCGACAGCAGAGCACGTCTCAATGAAGCTTGTCAGAAATGGGACAAAGCTCTCCCTCTTCGGCTTGGCTCTCAAAGGCTGTCTGGTGATAGTCTCCTTGCTACAAGTTCAGCTCTTGCTTCTATCTTGCTAAGGGAAAAAGGGAAGCTTATATAGATGGTGGAAGGGGAGTTGGGATCCCTACAATTATGGGATTGGCCCTATCCTTAAGGAAGCTTCCATGATAGGTGGAAAACCACCTCCCATCCATGGAGATCCAGAGCCAAACCTCCCAACTCATTTTAGAGACTCGTTCAGGAGTTTGTTGAAACCAAAATTCTGCCATTTATTTTTTAAAAACACTCCTTATTAAGCTTGGCGTGAGTGAGACACTGGGACAGTGCACCAGTTGGTGTGCCCTCTATGGTGGATTTTCTCCATTGGCGCGAGGGCTGAACTTGCTGGTCACGCCAAGGCTAAAAGATCAATTTTTAGGGTTTTTCAGAGGAAACTTTCTTCAGAGGAATGATTTTCCTTGTCAAGGGGGATGCCATGAAAGTGGTTTCAGGTTATGTTACTGCTCATAGGTCACAGGAAAGGCCCTTCAATGTGCAGGATGGGGAATTGCAGGGACGGTGAAAAATTGTTGTGTAACAGATGCCCCCTAAAGCATGAGGCCCAAGAGAGAGAGAGGGGTGAAATTCTTTATGAGAACGTGCCCAAATGAAAACATTGCCGTTAGAATACCTGCATCCAAGTACAACTGATATCTCTGATACATGATATGTGGTATGGGCGCAGCCATCCATAATAGAGTATACAATAATCAGGATCCAAGGTATGGACGCATCCATCCAGTAAGGATCAACAAGCAGACTCAAGTATGGTCGCAGCCATCCAATCAATGAGTCATGTAACCAATCATGATAATCCACAAAATCTGTAGCCTGGATTCCATCAGACAAAACCCAGGGTCTTGTGCTCCATCTTGAACCGAACAAAGTACAAGTCCCAGCATGTGAATAAGTGAGTTGAAGTTGAACATCCAAGAACATCGTCTAATTACCAGCCAATGATGAAAGTCGTTAACAGATGTGAGAGGAACCACCAATAATGACGACGACCCTCAAGGTACTATAGGTACAATCCACGGAATCTGAACAGTGAGCTGACGTCGAACACCTGCAGAATCATTTGATCGAACGCCAATGATGAAAACCTTGTGCTGAATGCAAAGAACCTGCCATTGAAACATGCAGGCTCCAAGGTACCAAAAGGGAGTCTCTAGATCAACTTCCTGGATAATGAGTTGAAGTCGACAAGAAGTGACTTTGATCGAAGGTGGGCCATAGTGTTTCCCACATCATCGACACGAGACAGAGGAACATAATGTTTATGAATCAGGATCTGTAGAGAATCAGAGGGAGATTGAAAACTGCAGAGACCAACTCCTCTAGAACATATTGGCGGCACGACACTGAATTTGGTAGTATTTTACATCAAAATATATGAGGTCATGATGACGAGGCAAAGAGCAGATGAGCGGTCAAAAATTATTACCCAAACCCATGGAGGCAAGCAAAAAACGAGACGAGATTTCCCCAACCCAACACGTATGCAGACACGTGCCATGTTCAAGAGTGATGTACTGCCGACACGACAATTATACTGGTTCCATTTTTTCCCCACCATTTCTGGCGAGTACCCCAATTATTTTTGGAAACAAGCTTGAAGGGGATAACTTATGCTTGTGATATAAGTTTGTCCTTCGGACAAATCCAACCTAGTACATTTAATGAGCCATAGGAAGGAGGAACTTGAGTATTTTCATTACGACGAAATCCGATGTCATCAGGTTTTAACAAGTCTGACAATCGAAGAACTCGACGTCTTTTCATGTTTAGAGAGTTTAAAAAGACAGCGGAAAAGTAAACTCCAACAGTCCATTTTCGTAGATAGTTCCTCAGATCCGAAAAGGTAGAAAACCAAGTCTGAGAAAACCTCCTAGTCACGATAGGCTAGGGTATTCCTTTTTCGTAAATAATCCATCCTAGCCCGAAAAAGGGGTAAACATATACTGGGTAGATGTCGTTTCGCAGCCAATTTAACGATATCAAAATGACAAGCGACTCAGAAATATTTTCATGTTTATAGAGTCAGAAAAGAGATGAAAGATGACTCCAGTAGTGACATTTTCATGTTTTACTGAGTCCGAAAAAGTATAAAATACAACTCGTATCATCGTCCTAGTCACACGAAAACATGTTGCTGCACAAGAAAGCAAGTGTAAAACCCATTTTTTGACAAAATATAATAAAATATTGGAAAAATAAGCTTCAAAATCTAATTTGATTTTGAAAAGTTATAAATATGACCAAAATAGTAAAAACATATTTACTTCTACTTTTTACCTCTTGTGGAGAGCTACAGTAAGTTTTCTCCTTGCGAACTTGCGGTGACGATTATGGACAATCCAGTACATCATTTCAGATCCTGTCTTTTCCAGGTAAGAGGAGCTTCCCTTAGCTATGTTTTAATCCATTCTTTATAGTATTCCATCGTGATTTGGGATCCCTGAGGGGGAAATTTTCAAATTTAGGGCTCGCCCAATTGGCACAGGTATGAGGCACGGACCCATGCCAATCGGGTTATCTTTGCAAAGGGGTCGCACCAGCTGGCGTGACTGTCAGCAAAACAGTCGTGCCAACGGCACAACCTTATTTTCTGCTCAATTTTACAAAAAATGAACCAATCAACTAGATTTTTGAAAGCTCAAGGGATCTAATGAAGTGCTTATGACCATTTTGGTGCAGGTACAAAGCCACAATAGTGATCGAATGGAAAGAAAGGGAACATAGTGAAGAGGACGAAATGGAAATGGAGAACAAGCAATGCATGAATGCTCTCTAGGATTGTGGTTTAAAGAAATTCTTCTTGACACCATGTCTCAAGGCACAACCTGAATTGTTGTAATACTTGATCAGTATCTGGGATGAGAATGAAGAGAAGTTTAGGCTTCGAGATCAAGTGTTGGAGCTCGAAGTATCTGATGTTTACTTCATCACTGGATTGTCTCGGAGAGGTCCAGTCCCGATCATGACAGGTACTAGGCCTTCTGGCGAAAAAATTTCAACAGTAATGGAAAGAGTGTGCCCAGGGGCACAAACAGGATCAGGTGGAGGGAAGGTTGACATTCACACTGTTCCTGATCTAGCACTCAGAGTGGTGCTCCATACCATTATGCAGGCTACGGGATCGTAAGCGCCGCATGAGGCTACTAAAACATAGCTCCTCCTAGCATCGGAATGCATGAAATCGACACTATTTGATTAGGCTACTGCTGTAACCAAGAATATCAAACAGCAATTGACGAAGTGTAAGAAGACCAAAATAAAGAAGTTTGGGTATGGATCTATCTTGGTATTGTTCATCCTCTAACAGTTACCAATCTTCTAGGGCCAGGGGGTGATAGTCGAAGATCCACCGTTGAGAGAGCCATGGATGGCTCGATGGGCAGCACTGATGTCCAGAGCAGGAGGGGGCTAGAAAATGTCATGGAGGCCCGAGTTCTTCGTATGGCTTCAGCAATAGTTGATCATCGTAGAAGACTAGCGCTATGTCGGTACTGACTTCATGGGAGACCCAGATCTTCCACTCCCAGAAGGAGCGAACTGGGATGAGGAGCTGGGTAAGACTCTTTTTGATTTTTTGTATTTTATGATTTTTATTGGGTATACATGCATGTTCTAACAATTGATCCTATATATATGCAGATGTTGTCCCAGAGAGGCCCATCGGGATGTCGCCGATCGCACAGAGGACCCCTCTCGCCTATGACCCTCAAGGTGAGGGGGGCGAGGGGAACGGGCTAGTTCAGAACTTGGAGGGAATCTCCTGTGGGATCCTAGATTACGCTCATCTAGAAGATGTCCCTTTGGCTTATTAGAGGCACACCGTGGGGGTGCCTAGTCGCCTTCATCGTTTACTGAGGCGATTGGTGTGGGCAGTGACATGATACCATGAGCACCATGCTGATTATTCATCTAGGCTTTTCATTTGCATATTTTTGAGAGACATGTTGTCTCTGGATATTATTAAAACAGACATGTATATTTTTTGGATTTTATGTGATGCACACCAACTGCAAACATTCGACACCCACACACACACACACACACACACACACACACACACATATATCTCTCTGGATCGATCTTTTTCACATATGATGATGTTTTTAATATGTTACGCAAATGTCTAATACAATGTTATCTAATTCATTAGTTACATGATCTGCATAACAAACGACCCAATGGAAAAGTAAAAAGTTCACAAAATGCATTACCACACAAATCATATTTTATTTTTACGCAAGCTTAAAAGCACAGATGCAAACTTTGCTTGGAAATGAGTTTTATTTTTATGCAAGATTAAAACACAAATGTAAACTATGCTTGAAACGATAAGGAAAAACGGGCATGCCCCCAACATGGTGTCTCAATTCAAGGTACATGCCCCCCAAGCTTCAGTCCATAGGAAATGGAGTGAAGGTTCAAAACATAATAGATTTGATCAAAATAAAACTCAAATTGAACGGGAACGTGTTTCATTATTTTAACAAGGTTGACACACTTAAGAACTGTCCTCGAAGCAACTTGTTTCATTGTTTTAGGAGCTTGACACAAGAAGAAGAACTATGCTCCGACGAGCTCAAAGGATGGGGCTCAGGAGGGGGATAACCAGATATAAAAGGCTCGATATAATCAAACATTTCCCCCAGGCTGGGAATGGAAGAGGAATGATGATGTCCATCGCTCCACGACAGATCTCCAAGAGACATCATCTCAACGATAGCTCCGTCAGATGGAAAGACTTCTCTTAAAGGATCGGGCGAATCTGCATTATCGAGCCAAGGAGATTGAGAATATACATCTAGAGCGATGCTCAAAGGAGAATTTTCAAGAGGAGGAGGACCTGATGCAGTGACAATCTCGCAATAATTGATTTCAACTGGAGTTAGAGGCATCGATTCTCCAAAAGAGGTCACCTGTTCAGGAGAAGGGATGATCCATGGGTCATATGACCTAGATATCATATTGATTTGAACGGTGTTCGGTGGTGGCATGGGAAAAATACCCATGAGGGCGGGGCCCTTGAAAAGACCAGGTCCCACACTGTCAGGGGGATTAGGAATTTGATCCATGTATGGGACGTTATTCTCGGAGGATGAGGTAAAGAAGGACAACTGATCAAAAGTTATAATATTTCCCTACTGCAGAAACTTCAAAAGCTGGAAGAGGGTGGACGGAACGCATAGCATGGCGTGGGTCCGGCTGCGACCAAGAAGAATATTGTAGTTGATTTTGGCATCAACCACTTCTACTTCCACATTGATTGTCTTACCTTGTAATTTGATTAGTAAACTCGCGAGAACACCCAAGGGTTTTGATTCCCTACCATCAAATGCCTCTAGGGCATTGGGAGATGAAGTAAGAGCTAGAGAGCCAATGGCCTTCTAGCAGGCAGATGACATAACACAGGTAGAGGAACCTTCATCCACAACGGCTCTGTGAATTTTGAGGCCGTTGATACCGACTTGTATAACAAGGGCGATTTGATGTGGAAGTCGGGGGAAATTTTTTTCCAGATCGAAGGTGAGAAGACTAGAATTGGTAGGATCAATTCCACTAATTGCGGACAACAGAGCTTTCCTTTGCAATGGGAAACTTTGAAGCACTTCCAATGCAGACATTGCGGAAGGCGCCTGTGCTAAATCCTCAAAAATACTATAATGCTGAGCAGCACGGGCGTTTGGATTATAGGAAGATTTCCGAAGAACACCTTTGGAAGGTGGCCTTACAATGGGTTCAGCACTGGGCTTCTCAATTTCTAAAGGACCAGAGATAGGTCAGGGAGGCAGGCCATCAATGAATTCCTTCCCAGCTGCCTGGCATGATCCGGCATAATCCTTCGAACAA
Source organism: Pinus albicaulis (assembly GCA_034641835.2). Lineage (NCBI taxonomy): Eukaryota > Viridiplantae > Streptophyta > Pinopsida > Pinales > Pinaceae > Pinus > Pinus albicaulis. The sequence goes on along the minus strand of CM076573.1, from coordinate 343,205,513 downwards.
GTGGAAATCGAAACAGGTGCAACACCATTCATCATAAAAACTTGGGACCCAAATGGTGCATATGGTGAAGACTGCTTGACCATCTGGGTCTGCTGAGATGGAAATGGTTCTTTGAGAACTACCGGAGTCCCCTTAGAGCCTTTTAGAAGTTGAATAACCTTGGATCATATGGGACAATCTTTGGTGCAGTGGTCTCCGTCACAGATCAGGAAGGGGTACTTCGGTTTCCATTGGGAACCATCATTAGCATGAGGTTTAGAGTATTCTGGTTTTGGGGCATCGGATTTGGATTTGCCTTTGCCCTTCTTCTTCCCTTTGGAGGTATTTTCCGTAGGATTGGCCTGAACGGCATTGACCTTCGCAGTCTTACTAGAATCTGAGGTTGCGAGAAGAGCAGAATTATTGGAAGAATTCGACTTCTCCTTCCCATTAGAGGACTTCCGGGAAGTCTGAGAAACTAAACCAATAACACCGTCCACCGATGGGGTCGCTGGTGCTTTAGAGGTCTCTGGCCAGGGGGCGTCAGTCAAGATATCATATAACGTGCTAGACTAAGAGTACACCAAATCGAGGTATTGGGCACGAGCGATGGCTTGTTCCTCGGTTACACAAGCCCCCATACCAATATCTTGAGCGATCTTGTTAACAAAGGAGGTAGTGAACCAGTGAGTTAGAAGCTGATCAGGAATATCAAACTTGATTAGTCGACAATGATGTCACCACTCATGAATATGATCTGATATATGAGTGGCTTTATCCTGCTTCAGAGATGTTAGGAGATGCGTCCCGGCTTCGTAACGAACCGGTAACTGGAAATGTGTCAGAAAATCCATAGCTAGAGTATTAAAGTCTTGAAAAATACCGTGGGGTAGTTCTATATACCACTTAGCAGTAGCGCCTGTAAGAGTGCGCTGGAAAAGACATAGAAGGATCGAGTAATCAACCCAAGAGTTCAAGGAACACCACAGATGGTAGGTCATGACATGTGCTTTGGGGTCTTCTCCAGCTTTAACCTTAAATTTAGAACAGTCACCAGGCACCTTGGTCAGAACCGGAGGTCAATATGGATTATGAAGAATCGGATCATTGGTCAATTTAGATACATCCAGCAATTCTAACGTGGCAAGGAAAGGAAACTGAGGATTGAAAGGCATGCCAAGCCCCCGATAATGACCTATACCCATACTCCACCCTGGTTGAGCATAATTTTTCCCCCAATGTTTCTATCCCAGAGGATTCTGACCATACAGGTAATAAGCCGTATAATCAGGTTGATACGGTTGCTGATAACCAGTGTATGGGGGTTGATAACCAGGGTCTTGACCTTGATTATATGTAGGCCCTGTTTGATCAGTGTATGGATTTGACTGCTGAGTATAGGTATAACCTGGTTGTTGAAGATAATAGCCAGAACCTTGGGGTGGGTTGTAAACCGATCGAGATTGACCTTGAAGATAATAACCACCATGGGGTCGAGCGGGCTGTTGGTAAGTGGGGCCCTGCTGAGCCTGATAAGTTGGGCGCAAAGGTGGATTCGGATGTGGCATAGAATAGATCGGCTGTTGAGCAGGGTTAACAGGATTTGCAGGCTGTCCTGGTTGAACAGGTTGACCTGGCTGTGAAGGCTGCCCTGGTTGAACAGGTTGGCCTGGCTGAACAGGTTTTCCTGGTTGAACAGGTTGACCTGGCTGATGAAGGACACCAGGTTGCCCCAACTGAGCAGGTTGGCCTGATGGCGGGAGAGGGCTAGGTTGTGCCTGATAACCAGGTTGGCCTGTGACAGGACCATAAGATGGCCCGAGCTATGCAACATTCAAACTGATGGGAAACTAAGGTTGCTGAGGTTGCACCAAAGGTTGAGAGGGATGGATTTGCCCCCCAAGACTGTACAACGGTCTGGGTTGATACCCCAGTTGGCCTGTGGGTCCTTGAGGTTGCCCTGGTAGGACCCCAGGGTGAGGCTGTAAAGGTTGACCTTGAGGGTTGTAGGACTGCCCTTGCAGATCGTACAACAACCCATGTTGGCCCGAAGTTTGGCTTTGTAAGAGTTTTCCTTGTGGGTCATAGAGATAAACAGGCTAGCCCGAAGGTTAACCCTGGAAGGGTTGTCCTTGCGGGTTAGAAGGCTGCTCATCCTGGGCAGATAGAAAACCGTGAACTTACTGATAAGCCTCGAGAGCAGGAAAACGTAGAGGGTTACCCTGCTCATCATATTGATATGGAAATACATAGATTAGGGTACCATCCAGTCCATAATGGGAAAACTAAGGACGGTTGGGATCTTGGGAGGACTGACCAACCTCGGAGTTTGACGGCTGTAAGGACAACTGATACTCCTCAGGAGAAATATTCTCTGGAATAGTAGAAGCTATGTAAATTTCTTCAGGAACTGACGAGGTCCTGGTGGACTGAGTAGTGACAGCGGGCGTAGACGCAACTACGCAAACATTAGACCTAACAGGTATTGATGTGACGAAATGAGATGTCGTGAGAGGTGTCGATGGCGACATCCCTAATGAAGGAATAACCGGCCTCGTGGATGGAGTCGATATTCCCATAGAGGCCATAGCGGCCATGACCTGACTTAAGGACCTATATCCCTCTGGAAGCGAAGGACCAGGTGAAGACATGACAGAAGACTCAGGGTTGTTTTCTGGAAAAAGCTGGTAATCTTCACCAGATGTAGGAATTTCCTCAATAGGAGAAGGACTGGGTGAGTCCATATCTGACCCTACCGCAAGATCTCCTAAAAGACGGCGAGGACTAGGAGGTATAACAACAGCTAAGAAAGGCAATCCCGATGTAAAAGAAGGGATGTGTTCCCCTACTCCAAATCCAAACCAAGCGTTGGACAAGGGCCAATTGAATTCAACTGGTCCACTAAAGGGAAGTTCAGATAGAACCAGTCCACCGTCGGGAAACTCGGAAACAATAGGCTGCTGATGTTCAGCAAAGTACTGAGAGACCTCTGATGAATCGTCTGTGTAAGGACTACCAGTAGATGAAACTGAGGGTTCCGCCACTGTGACAGTAACGAAAAGAGGAAGAGATCAAAACAAAGACACACGGGAAAAAACTAAGGCAAATAATCAATTGGCCGAAAAACAATCTCTAAAAGGGCGTGTGATCGTAGGTGATTAATCTTACCACATTGAATCTGGAAATTTTATTGTTTCATGTTTTAAGAGTCTAGAAACGAGTAAAATATGACTCTATCTCTTTCAATTTGGGAACAAGCGTGAAAGGACAAGCGCTTGATGACCTTTTCAAATTTAATGAGTAAGAAAATATTGAAATGACTACTCTGGTAATCTAGGCAGATGGGTGTACCAGATATCTGTGAACTTCCATATACACCTTGGTTAAAAAATGAAAGAGAAATCAACCAAGGACTTGATGTACGTGCAGGTAATCTCCTCGAATTCTGTGTCCAGTGTATCACGGGTATAAGGCGCAGACTCGGCTTCCTACCGATAACGGATAGCAACCTAGTGGGGTCTCCCTTTATATACGCAACAGTATGGGGAGCACAAGTCCGTATTAGCGCTGTCTAAAGCCAAAAGGCGAATGACAGCTACTAGGTTTAATGACGCCGGAACACGTCACTAGCCTAGACCTCTAGATATTTCGTTAATGTTTCAATGTTGCCTTAAGGTAAATTGAATAAATTTTAGAGTTGATCTTCAATTATGTTTCAATTTCAGGCCCTACCGAATGTTATGTCTCAAAAATCCTCTAAATGCACACTACATGCCACAATATATCACTTTGTTCAATGAAGAGCTAACTACGGGAAGGTTGAGAGCTTTTCAGAAAATAACAAAATGATCATAAAATATCCATTACTGTCTCTAATGCACGCTAATGAAACTAAATTTTTTTCCCTTAGAGTTATATAACACTAATAATGCAGAAAAGCTTTCAATTTTCACTAACTAATCAAAAAGCAAAGAGATTTTTTTTTGTATTTTTCAATGTTTTTAGAGAAAATGCACCAAATGAAATGAAAAAACTAATGAAGAGACCAATTGGAGAAGCAAAAGAGTAGAAACAAGCAAGTTCACTCAATGCAAAACACATAATCAGAACTCAAACTGATAGAGAAATACCTCAAATCAAAGAATAATCTCAAAAGGCTCACACAAACCATGTAATCTAGGCTTGAAATGAGACAAAGCAAAACTTGAATGAAAAAGAGAGCAATCACTCAAATAACACAATGATACAATGGAATCCAACAAAACGAGTGCAAGGAAGCAAAAATGAGGTTGACTGGAAAAGCGAGAACCAAAAAATTCCCGCGAGAGCTCAGCACACTATAGCACCTAGAAGCCCTAGGGCTAGAATGAAAAATTGACTGTAGAGGGAAAACAACCAAAGGATGCAAGTCAAACAAAGTCAAAAAAGACTTCAAGGCACTCAGATAGTCGAAAAAAAACACCAGAACCAAAAATCAGACTCGTAGGGCTCAAAAACAAGTAAACCCTAACACCAAACAGGGTTGGCACGACTGATCGGTTGTATCTTGCGCCAAAACAGGGTTGGCGCGGGGGCCTAACTAGAAAAAAGCATCAGTTGGCATGAATGTCAGGCCATAAACCGCGCAAATCGAGTTTACTAAACAAAGGAAAGAAAAAGAGCAAACATAAAGTAGATCAGGTCTTGTGGGGGCTAAACAGGGGTTCTACACCAAAAAGGAGGCAAACCAGAAGAGAAAATCAATCAACGAAAAGCCAAAACAACCAAAAGAGACAAGAAAAACTCCAACTAAGCTCCCCAGTGGAGTCACCAGTTTGTTGGAGAGGTAAATCCCCTCTGCGGACAGAGGCGATCCCTACTAGCCCAAATTGGGTCTAGCAATAATCAGGTCACGCATTGAAATAGGTCTCTAGTTACAAAATGACAAGAACATAACGAATTTCCTACCTCAGGTCCTACGTAATGGTCATTGATGAAAGGATGACACTTTCCATTCTTTGCTTGGTAGATCACGATCCTTTTGCTTGGCGCGTTCGAACACCTGCACACATGCAAAGGATACAACGATACATAGTATAAAATCTAAATCTTGTAACCATACATCAGTCAGAGAGGATGTAATTCATTCCATCAAAGAAATAGACACATGAATGAAACCATAATCAAATTCGCTTATCATTAAAATAACGAAAGAAAGATACAACCCAAAGCTCTGACGCTTGATCTTCCTTTGACGGGGTCGATAGCGAAGCACGTCACAATGAAGCTTGTCAGAAACGGGACAAAGCTCTCTCTCTTCGGCTTGGCTCTCAAAGGCTGTCTGGCGATAGTCTCCTTGCTACAAGTTCAGCTCTTGCTTCTAGCTTGCTAAGGGAAAAAGGCAAGCTTATATAGATGGTGGAAGGGGAGTTGGGATCCCTACAATTATGGGATTGGCCCTATCCTTAAGGAATCTTAAATGATAGGTGGAAAACCACCTCCCATCCATGGAGATCCAGAGCCAACCTCCAAACTCATTTTAGAGACTCATTCAGGAGTTTGTTGAAACCAAACTTCCGCCATTTATTTTTAAAAAACACTCCTTATTAAGCTTGGCACGAGTGAGACACTGGGACAATGCACCAGTTGGTGCGCCCTCTATGGTGGATTTTCCCCATTGGCGCGAGGGCTGAACTAGCTGGTCACGCCAAGGCTAAAATATTAGTTTTTAGGGTTTTGCAAAGGAGAATTTATTCAGAGGAATGATTTTCCTTGTCAAGGGGGATGCCATGAAAGTGGTTTCAGGTTATCTTACTACTCACAGGTCATAGGAAAGGCCCTCCAATGTGCAGGATGGGGAATTGCAGGGACGGTGACAAATTGCTGTGTAACATGGACTAAGTTGGAAAGAAGGGAAAATATCACAATCATATGTTAATGTGCATGTGTTTTACATTGAATATTTTTCATTTTATTAAGAATCTATTTGAAACAATTCACTATATAAGGTTAAAACCTATGTTTTGTATCAAATTACTTTTGGTTTCAATGAGAAAATTTTATGGCTAACGTGTTTTTCTCAAAATGTGATAAACCCCATTAAAATGGGAGATATATCGAAATGATTCCTATTGTGTAATAAAATAGTTTCAAGTAGTTTAAAGATATAGACGCATAAATTCCATGAGCATAGTTTTGAGATATAAAAGTCCAAAATGGAATAGTTGTTTGTGAACAAATATCAGTGGATTACTATGGATATATTTGCTTCATTAAAAGGAAATTTTCTAGAAGGATGTCCACTAAGTTGGAAAGAAGGGAAAATATCACAATTTGATGTTACTGCATGTGTTTTACATTGAATATTTTTTATTTTATTAAGAATCTATTTGAAACAATTAACTATATAAGGTTAAAACCTATGTTTTGTATCAAATCACTTTTGGTTTCAATGGGAAACTTTTATGGCTAATGTGTTTTTCTCAAAATGTGATAAACGCCATTAAAATGGGAGATATATCGAAATGATTCCTATGGTGTAATAAAATAGTTGAGTAGTTTAAAGATACAAATGCATAAATTCAGTGAGCATAGTTTTCAAATATATATGTCAAAAATGGAATAGTTGTTGGCGAACAAATATCAGTGGATCACTATGGATATATATGCTTCATTAAAATGGATTTTTCTAGAAGGATGGACTAAATTGGAAAGAATGGAAAATATCACAATTATATGTTAATGTGCATGTGTTTTACATTGAATATTTTTCATTTTATTAAGAATATATTTGAAACAATTAACTATATAAGGTTAAAACCTATGTTTTCTATCAAATTACTTTTTGTTTCAATGAGAAACTTTTATGGCTAATGTGTTTTCTCGAAATGTGATAGACCCCATTAAAATGGGAGATATATCGAAATGATTCGTATTGTTAGTATGAATCTTAATT